>PVJI01003378.1:0-125361 GCA_004026765.1 Micronycteris hirsuta
AAAAAACAATAAATGTCCAGACTTAGGAATTAGAACTAAGACACTAAAAAGCTTTCTAGATGGTAAATACCCTTAGTTTTCAAGAGGGGAATCTGAAGATGTAGGAAAGTATACTATTTAGAGCTGAAAAAAAGCACGCCCACAAACCTTAAGAGAATGACTTTTAAAGTCTCTTTATTTAGAAGAACAAGCCTGGCCTTGATGGTCAGTCTTAATGCTCACTTTCAGGCACTATTTACATAATAAATGAACATAGTATGAGAAACTTGATGGATTTTTAGAAACTGACTTCTAAGATTCTGCCAAGGTAAAGGAAATAAGCTTTAACATTTTCCTTGATAAACACAATAAAACAGGTATCATGGTTAAGTATAACTGGGAGAACTTTACTTTGGTATTCTTACTCTTAGCTATATATTTACACTTATTTATTAAGTTCTATTACAATGTTTATCAGTTTGCTTTTTGACAGAGCTGCGTCTACAACTGAACTGTTTCTAAACAACAGCTACTATCATTCAGAGCTCTCAACATACTCAGATATATCTTTCTCACTGCCTCTAGGGACCATGAAGACTTAGCCATGAGGGGAAGTGATTAAGGAAGACAGACATGACAGAAGCAAGAGCGTGTAAGAAAATGATAGGTAAAAACCGAAGAACAGTTTGCATGTGCTTCCATCTACAAATATCTACAATTTGCCCAGCCCAATTGGCTGACTGGAACCCTAAATACCTACCCTCTACACTCATGCAGTAGCACTACTGTTTGGAATTCTCCCACCTGGTAAGTTAACATGACTTCTGATTCACAGATGATGTGCCTATGAGAAAGGTGACAGTGTTCCAAATGGTATCTGTCTGCATTATTGCTGAAAACCAACAATATAGTTACCTCTGTAATTTTCTTGTGTTTTATGGTTCAAATCTGTGCTCGGAGCAGTAACTGTACTAGACAGGACTGAATGATTGCCATTGAGACTGACAGAGTCTTCTCTATGAGTTCCAACCTAAAGTTTAAAAAAAAAAGTTAAGATAGTTCAGGGGCAGTAATTGTTTATATTCTTTTACTGGGTTTAATAGAGAAAACAACAGTACTCATTTAAATTTAGCAACTTTTCTTGAGTGCCACGTTTTTTGATTTTTGATTTCAAAAGACTTGATAGCTTAAATTTTAAGTAGCTTTATTACCAAATTCCAACCTCCAAATTTAATATCCCGTAGAGGATTGTAGCAGATGAGCTAATAGGGACAAAACATTCCAGAAGCCATAAAGTACTACATATTATATGATCTATTAATAATCCTCTATGAACTGATCTGAAAACCTATTCCAAATATTATCTAAATACAGGGTGGGGCAAAAGTAGGTTTATTGCTGTATGTGAAAGTTTGTTCTTGTAATATTAATTATTAATTATTAATTATTGTATTATTTTCCACATGAACAACTGCAAACCTACTCTGGCCCAACCTTTATTAAAGTATGCATTAATCTGCATTTAAGAAAATATTGCTAGATTCCAAGTAATAATATTTATCTATACTTTGGCATGCCCTTTCTTACATACACATATAGCGTTTTATTTTTTCTTTCTCTAAATGCCCGCCCTCAAAAGTTTTAAAAGAGTGACAAAAGGCAATACAAAATTAAAATAAAACAGAAGTTCAGCACTGCCATGCAACAAAAATGCCATATAATTTTAATCTTACTTTTAATCAAATTTACACAAGTCACAATTAACCTGTAACGGGAAGTTAAGGCATGCAAACACCACCAAATGTTTGGCTATTGCAGTATTTTTAGAAAAACTGGTTATAAATGAAGCCTTACTAGAACAGTATAAGATGTGTCAACTAGAAGATGATCCCTTTAATTAAAGAGCTTCACTGCCTGGAGGTATACATAAGAAGCAGTGTTTTCAATAAATCTTTCAATCCCAGTAAATTGCTGAGCTTTGAATCCCTCTTGAGTAATTAATATAGCTTTATCTTTAATGACTTTGTATGAATTTTACCCTAAGAGGTATAAATACCCCTATGCAAGTTTATCCTTTGGTTTCTCACAAGCTAAACAAAAGAAACCAAAGCAAAGTTTCAGACAATGTAGACCATTTGGTAGTGGACCTAACTAGAACATACCAGGTCTTCCACCATTCTAATTTTAAAGAAATATCTGTCCTCTATCTACCCTTATTCTTTAAAAAAAATTTATTTTAAAATTTATTTATTTTTAGACAGGGGAAGGGAGAGAGGGAGAGAAACATCAATGTGTGGTTGCCTCTAGCATGCTCTCCCATTGGGGACCTGGCCTGCAACCCAGGCACGTGTGCCCTGACTGGGAATCGAAGCAGTGACCCTTTGGTTCACAGCCAGCACTGAATCCACTAAGCCACACCAACCAGGGCTATCTACCCTTATTCTTATCTTCAATGTAGTTTTAAAAAACCCCTTTAACATACTCCACAACTACTTTTAAAGTTAATTGAGGATGAGTCATTGCTGAGAATTAGTTGTGCCACTATTCCTTTAGATGATCAAGCATGACTATATCCTTTTTTTAACCACACAATTTCATTATGTATTACAATCATAAAATCTTAAAGTTGGGAAAGGACCACAGAAACTACTTTTAATCCCTTCCCACTGAAATCCTCCCTAAGCCTTTAGATTCCCCCCCATAAAAACACTTAAGCAAAATCTGAAGAACTAAACCTAACAACCAGCAAAAGAGAGGGTTGTGAAAATTATATTCAAGAAAGAAAATTTTAAAAATATTTTGTAATATTCTGTCTCCAGGGCATCCCAGTCTTGTTTATTCTTAACCCATAGGGTGATTTCTTGCTAGCTATGAACTGCTCAATGATCTAAGAGGAAGGTCAGTTCAAAAATCCCATTTTATAAAAATAGATATGATATAAATATAATATATAGCAGGAAATTCTTTGGAACCTTACAGGCCTATTCTAAAGATAAAGTATCACTAGAACCATTTTAACTTGCTGAAGAAATCATTGTAGGATAAAGTAAAAGCTAAGATTTCTATATTTGTGTTTGTAATAATCTTAAAACTTTCTGTGATCTTTGGTAATATGTGCTAATTCTGCTCTTACCTTAGTATTTGGAGCTATTATACCAAGTAATTTAAAAGGAAATAACTTTTAAAGTAAAAAAATTTAAACATATGTATGTATATTACTATATGAGAAACATTTTACAGCTCTGTTAAGACAGTAATCATTGACAGTAATGAAATAAATTTTCACTCATCTGAGTTATAAGTTATGATGCATCTGCTAAATTTTTATTTCTTTTCATTTTCTTAGTGTAAATAATTACTTAATTATCTGAATTTCTACTATTAAAATGTTCTGTCACCTCCTTTTTGATGAAAGGCTTGGCAGACAAAGGATCATTTCCCTGAAGGAAACCCAGAAAGGTTGCTCGATTTGTTTTGGGATATAAATGCCAGCAAATATTTTTGTCTCTATGGAATACTACAGACTATTTCGTCACACCAACCTACATCATTGGTTCCAAAAGAAAAATAATCAAGCTTTTAAAAATAGGCTTTCGACTAGCAAAACGCTTGAAGTCTGGAGTTTTTCATGTTAATGAAGTTAGCAGCAGGAACTTTTTCTTTGTAACTTGATTCCCCTTGCAAATGGTCCTCATATATTTTCTGTAGAATTTGACTTTCACAGTTCTTTCTTACAGTTCTCTTTAACCCTTACTCACCTAGGCTCCCACGTCCTCCCTTTAATCTGCAGTTACCCATTCAAATGGCTCTGTCCACACACATACAACAGGTGTATAAACAGTTCTTTGTCTGAGCACAGAGCCTGTGAAATGTGAAGCCAGTCAGATAGGACCCTGTTTAATTGTTCACCTCGTTAGCATACAGCTGACAGGCTGCTTCTACTCTGGGAGTAGCAGGGGAAGGCAAAAACCCTTAGGCCTGCTATGCTCAAAATTTCGATTATTATAAAGAGCTCCAGGTCAGAGTAAAAGGCCCATCCCATTACATGACATCATCTTAATTCTGAATCTTCACATTCTGTGTATGGCCTTACTTTTGTGGAAAGAGCCTTCAAGAAACCTGTTATCATTTTATTTGGCCAATGGCTTTAGCACCCAGGTTAGAAAAATGTTAAATCTAATTAGTTTATGAATAAGGGATCTTGTGAATTAAGGAACACACAGAAAAGTACTCAGTATGAATTCCACTCTGATTCTGAATTTTATTCTAATAATTTGTTCAATTTGTACTATTCACTGAATACTAACAATGTAAATTAATCAGTACCAATCTACAGACTGATTAAAGGATCTTTATGTACTGTACGCATTTTGTTTTACCTAACAAGGGGTTTTAAGCTAGAAACTTGGCAGAATTCCATCTGTTATGGTTCCTAAAATGGTATTTCCATAATATATAACCTATGTGATTTTCAGACTTTAAAAAAATGCTGCCATTTTAAACAATTCTGAACAATAAAAACCGGTTAACAAAATCCTTAAAAAGCTCTATAATGTGGTATTAAAGAAAATAAACAAATTTTAAAATTGCCCACTTAAGAAAAAGTAGGTTAGAAAAAGGTTAAAACAGAATTAAAAATAAACAACTCCAATTCAGTTGTAACCTAGACAAATAATTCTTACAGTATACCAATTTATACTGATAAAATCAAATACTATATCTAAATATAAGGTTAAAACGATTTCAAATTTATTTTGATAGGTGACAAAAATGCTAATTTTAAACAAAATATTGTCCTATTTACCTGTTAGTTTTTAACAACTTAATCTCTTACAATTACATGATTTATATTTTTAAATCATATTATGGTAACTTTAAATTCATGATTTAACATTATTTTCTCTGCTCTCATACAATAATACCACACATCGCCAACCACAGCTTAAACAAGTTTTCTTTGCACCAAGCTTTCTTTAATACAAAAAGCTCCTAATCTAACTTAGTTTGGTTTGAAGTTGAAATCACTGAGGAATAACTGAATACTCTGTGCTAAAAGATAAAAGTGCGCTCACGGATCTATCTCAATGAGCCCAGCATTTTAGATATTACAGCTGTAAACAGTTGTGATGTACAATAACCTTATATTGCGGAAGCCTCTTTATAATGGCCAAATGAAATTAATGACTCTATTCCTTTTTAATTTTCTACTTAAGTACTTTTCCCTGTCAGCAATTTATTGCAAGAGTTTATTCTTACACGAAGTAAATGGAAGCAAAACTGAAGTCCAATGCTGACATTTTAATAATTCTAAAAACCCTGATTTTGTGCCTTAAACTTTAAATGACATATCAATCACATTCCAAGAAGACTGTCTGATGAAAGTCGTAAGTTCTACATCTGCATTAAACAAATATGGAGAAATCATCAAAAATACTTAAAGGAAGTAGGAAATTAAATAAATGAAACGTTAAACCCTATTAAAAAATATTAGTAAATATTAAAACTATGCAAGGCTGGTTATACTAATTATATCTTTTCCTAGTTTGTTTTTCCAATATACTAATCTTTTAGAAAATTTAATTTTTGTGTATATTAGATAGCTAAAGTATGTTAAAAGCTTTCTGTGGTCGAAACCTCATTTAATTCTAAACTTTGATACAGTCTATTCAGTTTAAAGAAACAACAGTCAAGTTTTTTGACATTGACTCCTATTAACATATATTTTTGTCAGGTGGTAGTCTTCTTATCTCCTTGTTGTAAAATAAAGAACTCTTTTTCTGGAACAACTGAAAAAAAGACAATTATTTCTTTTATAATACAAGACTGATATCCTACAAATCAACACTATCAGCTGTGGATGACCCTACTGGCACAATCTTGTTAAAAAGATAACGTAAAGAAAGTTTCTAAGCAACAAAGCTATTTCCTTGAGCAAGGGCATTATACTGGCTGGTTAAGCTGCCCATGTAGCTTTTACACCACAAGTAATCTTGATAGCATTGCTAAGCTCTGTGTACCGCTTTTATCCTGTCATCCACTCTTACTATGTCATGGTTGGTGCATTCTGGCTCACCTTAAATATTCTGCTTCAACAAAATTCCCAAGCTAGTCATTAAAACAAAATAAGCAAAAAGTTACAGGCTCCCCCAACCTCCCATCCAAAGAAAGAAACTTGTTAACCCTCAGTTCCTGCACAGGAAAGCTAATTTATGTTCTACATTGGATAGTGGGAAAGTATGGCCTTTGGGTCACGTCTGATCTGTTTTTTGTTTTTTTTACAAATAAAGGAACCTTTCTTTGTAAATAAAGTTTTATTGAAACAAAGTCACACCCATTTGTTTTCATATCTATGGCTATATTTTCATGTTATAATGAAAGAGTTAAGTAGCTGCAACAGAGACCAGATCATCTACAAAGCTGAAAATATTTAGTATCTGGCCTTTTACAGAAAAATTACGTTGACTCTTCTAAATTCTGGGAGAAAAAGCAGTATCATACTTAAAACCTGCAATTAGGATGGTGATTTACAGCAAACGCCCATTAGAACAAAAATCCATTACAACAAAAATATTGCCTGAATGTTCTGTGGAGTTACTGAAATAGCATTTATGCTCATTAGAATAATTCTATTCTCTGTAGAAAACAAATGGAATGATGAAAATTAAATATTTTTGAGAAGCAGATCTCACAAATCCTATGGGTTATGTAGAACTGCTGACAAACTAGTATTTCCATGGTTACTTTGTAACTTTGGCCAAGTGACCTTAATTTTTAGGATTCTAAAACAAATACTAATTTATGTTTAACCAGAAAGTTAAACAAGACAAAAAAGGAAAAATAATCCAGAATGTAAAATTGTGTCATTTCTTAGTTATGATCAGTTACAATATATAAGGATATTTATCCCTTCTCATTTCTGTATATTATATTTCTGTACAATATACAGAAATGAGAAGGGATAAATAAAAGGAGAGTCTTGGAGATAGCAGGCAATAGTTACAATATTATATACCCCCAAATCACACAACCTCCAAGAATATGAAGAGCTGACTCAATATAGGTGGGTACTAATGGAAATCCTCAGACATGGACAGAGATACTAGGATAAGAGTCTTCCTCAACAGTATGCCTAAAACTTAGCTGGGAGGAGCCACTGGCTGATGATGATCGTTATTTCATCCCATCCTTTGGTCTTTTTGCTGAAACTGAGGCCTGAGGACTCACAGCTAAAAAAATTCATTTAAGTCCTGACCACTGTGGCTCAGTTGTTTAGAGCATCATCCTGTAAACTGAGAGGTTATTGTGGGTTCTATCCCCAATTGGGGCACATATGGGAGGCAACCAATTGATGTTTCTCTCTCTCATTCCTCCCTTCCTCTCTCTCTAAAAGCAATGAGAAAATGTCCTTGGGTGAGGATTTAAAAAAGGTCATTTCAAAGGACAGGAGATGCATACTGACTCAACTGACAATGTCAGATTTTGTCAGTAAAATAACTATACATTTGAGGGTAATCCTGGCAGTAACATCTAAATCTCCACTTCTACTAGTGATTGTATCTGAATGGGGTAGATATAGCAAATGATGTCTAGCACATTTTCACCAGCTCTGGGGCCTCTAAGAGAGTCATAAGAAGCCCTGAAGAGAAAACCTTGATAGGCACACTAAGCAGTATCATGGCTTACTTGCTGTGGCATTGATGCTGCTGCTCAGACTAAGCCAGACTCATCTCATGCTCTGAGGACTTTTTCTTGACATTGAATTTTTTTCTTTTTAAAGAATATCTCTGGTAGCCCTTTGGTTCATGCTCTGAAGTAAGCAACAAATTCCTAGAGGATATATGTGAACTACTTTCTGAATAAAAGCTTCAGGGCAATACCTACTGAACCAATTTCCCCTTCTACATGTCCTTTTAAAATGTACTAGGTTTCTAGATGGCTTTGAAGGAACGGATTTCGAAAAATCCGACTCACATCCAAAGTTGGTAAAAAACTAATTTTAACGGGGACTGAATTTCAAGATTTCTTGACATTAAAAAACATCCCAAAACTGACTGTTAAGATATGCAAGTATCTAATGTCACCCATGTTACTGAAAACACTGTTCTTAGGAACCAGGCTACCTTGTGTGATGTTTACTTCAACTACTCCAAAATGAGTATACACCCTGGCTGGTGTGGCTCAGTGGACTGAGTGCTGGCCTGTGAACTGAAGGGTCTCTGGTTTGATTCCCAGTGAGGGCATATGACTGGGTGGCAGGCCAGGTCCCCAGTTGGGGGTGTGCGAGAGGCAACCAATCGATGCACCTCTAGCACGCTGATGTTTCTCTCCCTCTCTTTCTCCCTCCCTTCCCTTCTCTCTAAAAATACATAAAGAAAATCTTTTAAAAATGAGTATAAATGGCATGTGAATGTGAAAATCTGGAACCAATCCTATTTTACAGAATACAAGCTTTCAGCATTTGGGGCACCTAGTTATTTTGATGATAGGTGAGTTTTAGCCTTGATCACATGGCTTACAGCTAGAAATGTTTCATGGGAGAATATTTCACAACATGCAATGAATCCAAAAAACTATGCCATAAACATGCAAACACATGGTATCAGTTAAATAGCAGGTTCAGAAAGAGCTTCATTCCTTTAAAAGATAATTTGGATAAAAAATAATGTAAGACATTTGACAAAATTTTTGGTATACATAGCTATAGAATTTTACTTTTTTCCCCTCTAAAGAATTACCATGTTTTTAAAAAGGTGGATTGAATTATTTTATTCTCTTTGGGGATTAATTTAAAATTGCTTCCTTTCATTGTCACTTAAATTACAGCCATTCGTAAAATTACCCCACATTTTCTCTTTGGGAATAAAGCTTAAACATGGACCTGTACAAATAATTTCACATTCCTTCTGCTATTGAAGGCTGAGACAAGAACCCCTGAAATCCAGTTTTGCTTTACTGCTTTTGCTATTTAGACCTCCTACACACTATTTCAAGGAAAAAACTGTTCTGCCAATTACTATGCACCTGGAAAAAATCCAAGTTTTAGCTAAAATGATCTTGTAGAAAGTTTCTGCTTTTTGCACCTGATCATAGCAGGATTTTAAGGGCCAATGGTCAGCCAATGACCATGCTCAGGACAGTAAAGGAAATTCTTAAAAGCCACTCTACTTCTCCATAAAAAGAAGGCCCCTCTTCCCCAAACGTTTCATGAAAAACATTTAGGGCAATAGGCTTTGGAAGTTATAAAAAAGATGAGCACTATTTTACCATTGAAGCAGATCGACTGCTTGAAACAATGCTTGATCCACCATAGTTTGAACTGAGGCTTCCAATTGGAGCATTATGGGATGGTCCCAATAAACTATGTATATCATTGTGACCAGCAGGCAAACTGGTAGAAGGTCCCACAGCATGGTTCCGCAGCACATGGATAGCATCATCCAGTCTGTCTAAACGATCCTCCATTCGAGATTGCTGGAGTGATTGAAAAAAGACATGGAGGTTACCACTGGTAAGTGTTAAATTCATTAAACTTCTGTTTCCTACTTTGAGATACATGGAAGACAGCAAATAAACTGCAGTATCAAGTAGCTTCAAAAGCGACTACCTGCACTACAAATCAACAAAGAAAGTAGAATAGGCTAAATTAACAAAGCTTCAGAAATAAATCACTGCTTCATCAATTTACCAATCTACCATGAGGTTACTTCTTTTAGTTTATGAAAGATGAATGCTACTGTACTACTGTATCTGTTACTCAATTATAGCTGATAAAAGAAGATAACCTGTACTTTAATACTGATCTTTGAAATGAGGGCAATTTGGGGACACACCCTCAAGTCTATCAAGTTTAACTTGTAATTTTGTTTTAAGTGAATAAAGCATACCTATCTGAAATAGTGAACACATCCAAATATCCTTTTTCATAAAACTGAGGAAATGTTACTGTCTGTCTGTGGATACACACATGCCCCATACACAAACATATTAGAATTTTTAAAATCAAAAGCACATGCCAGTAGAGCTCTTTAAAAAAATCATAAGAACAAAAGTCTATTCTTAAAACACGCCTACAAAAATGAAAATAGTCACTGTTTTGATTTTAAAAGACTTTGGAGTCTGTACAGGCTTGAAGATTCTAAATGGATAATAGGAATTATAATGAAATGAAACAGAAAAAAGGCACCATCTAAAAGAAATAGTACCTCACAGACATCCTTTAAGAAGGACATTGCATCTTGCAAATGCTCGTGAAGTTGCTGCTCAACTCGATTTTTCTGGCAAAGTCAAGACAGAACAGGAAGCAAAGCACAGGTTAAGATTAACTCCAAAAGAGATGAGGAAATAGCTGATGTGCATGTCAGCATAACATGTTAGTAAAGTTAACGTGGAGACCTGTGAGATCTACTTGTATGAAGGTATGAGAAGGCTGAAATTTAATAGCGAAGTTATAAAGGTTAGCATCTAAATAGCACAAATTGCTTATATGTACTTGCAAAATATGCGAGAAGAAAACTTTCCTCTAATTTAATATATTCTGTTAGTCACAGAAAAATAACTTTTCTATTTGCAACCTGGAATTACTGAGTGATAGCATGACTTGGCATTCCATCAAGTCATCCTTATTTTGTTTTTATAATATTTTGCCATTCTGTGGTAAGCATAGAAAAGCAACAGTAGTTAACATTCAACCACAAATTCTTCACGCTCAATACCTAGACAGGCTCCTTTATTCTACTGCCTTGTTTGTTAAATAACATTTTTCCCTGTATAATTTGCACGTTCTTTTTTAAAAAAAGAAAAGAAATAATGAGAAATAATAATCTTCATGACTACAATGATTGCTATTACATTTTAAATTTTTAATGGATATGTAATAAACTATATATCATATGAGAAAGAGTAAAATCCAACCATTTTCCATTGCTGGACTGATTTTCTTGCTTTTATTTGGTTTGTGTTTTTCCTTTTTAAGTTTCCTCTTATACACATAATGCAAAAATATAGAAAAATTAAGCCCTAGATTTTTCAAAGAAACAAAAATCTCATAACACTATTTTAATACCAGCTGTCCTTAGATCAGAAGCTTGATGTCCCAAAGAACAGATGGCAAAGGCACACCCAATGTCTTATACTGTTCAACTAAACCAGGCCATTTGTTAGCAAAGAATTCGTGTGCAATGCTATCCTACTGTTTTTTCATTGTTACTCAAGATATACTGAAAGAAAAAAAAATGAACTGCATACTATCAGATGAAAGCAACCTATATGTTTCTAAGAGGCTCTTACCAGGGAGTGAAGTGAGTTTTCATAGCTCGGAGATGAAGGAGCTTGCCCTGCAGGTCTGGGCCACTGAGTGGTACCTGTAAAACAAAACCCCAAAGCACCCATACACCTTGGTTAGCTCAGTGTTCTTGATAATGTTCTGAAGGAAAAGGTAGAGACATTCATTAACTGTACATAAAATTATAAGAAAATTTTTGTTTAGCCTTCAGCATAGCATTGGCTTCTTATAAGCCCAATACATTAAAAAAAAGCTTTTTCATTAATACTACAGTGTAGGGAGTTGAGAAAACAAAGAGAAAAAACTATACTTTAAAACATAACTACTTTTTATGCTTGTATATTCTTCAGACATTCAATATGCACACATATCTTCAGAAAATGTACTTACAGTATACATAATTTAAAATTCTGTACTCCCACAGTTTTACATAGTCTTTAAAATAATGCTATTAATGACCAACTACATTAATATGCATCTGATTCTCATCATAGTTTGCTTAATCACCATCACCTCACTGCTGGACATTTTGGTTGCTTTCAATTGGCTATTATGAATAGTAGTGAATATTATTATTTTATGAAGGGTAAATGGGGAACATGTCTTGAATATAAGTAGCATTCTAACTTAAAAGGTACGAATATATTTATGATCCTTAATTCATAAGGCAAAATCGCTTTCTAAAGGGTCATATTAACTTGTGTCTTTAGTAATGCACAAATACAACACTTTTAAAGGACTGCAAATGCATTTAGGATTATCTGTTAAAAATTTTCCCAACAGCCCTGACTGGTATGGCTCAGTAGGTGGGGTGTTGTCCACCAAACTGAAAGGTTACTGGTTTGATTCCCAGTCAGGGCACATGCCTGGTTTGTGGGCCATCAGTGTTATTCTCCCTCTCTTTCTAAAAATAAATAAATAAAAAATCTTAAATTTTTCCCAACATAATTTGTACCAGAGCACACTATTTAATTTGGAAATATCATTGTAAAATTTTTGTTTATTCATTAATTTTAGAAAAGTACCAATATAACAAAAAATGAAGACAGAAAAAAGGAAAGGATACAAGTTCAGTATAGAAAGTATAAAAAGGGAAAAAAACATAAGAAAAATAAAGGGATTAATTTATCCATGTGTTGAGAACACAGAGTTTTAATGGACTTGCCACACAGCTTTAAAAGGAAAAAGAACTGATCAAAAATCTAAACCAATTCATGATAGTGTATTTGAAAATTAGTCATTTATAGAAACCAATTATATATTATTGTTCTTAATAAAAGCTTTAGTGACAGCTCAAGTTATATATGAAACCTGAAGTTGTCAAAGTTAAAGGTTTACTTAATTTGTCTCACTTATTGCTAAATTAACTGCATTCTACTGGAGCCTGTTGTTGCAGGTTAATTTGCCACATTTAGGAAACTGAAAACTTATGGTAAAGTGAAACTGTTAATAGTTCAACTTAGTTGAATAACACAGTAATTGTATTACCATCAATCATATATATTTTTGCAAGTTGAAAAGTTGAATACAGAGATTCTTTTTAAAAAATTCATTTATTTAATTTTAGAGAGGGTAAGGGAGGGAGAAAGAGAGGGAGAGAAACATCACTGTGAGAAATATCGATCAGTTGCCTCTCACATGCGCCCAACCAGGGACCTGGCGCACAATCCAGGCATGCGCCTTGACCTGGAGTTGAACTGGGGACCTCTCAGTCTGAGGTCCCATGCCCAACCCACTGAGCCACAGCAGTCAGGCTGGATACATAGATTCTTAATAACATGATTATATTTCACAATTGGTTATATGTACTGTTGTGATCATAACGAAAACTCTTAAATTCTAAAATTGTAAGAAAAAGGTATATGTTATATACTTCATCAGGTAACCTTGTTTTTACTTGTAAGCAAATTACAAATTATTTTGATGACCAATAAAGGCTCCTACTAGACATACAAAGTAATCATAATTCAACTACACAAATTAAGGACAATCTAAAATTGCTCATTAAAACAGGAGCTTATATGCTGATTTTATAATTAACAAGCTGAATTTAGCAACCAGAAAAATGCAGTAACCAAAAATACGAATTCATAAAAAAACAACCAGCCACTTTTTTTTTCTTTTTTAAATATTTTATTTATTTATTTTTAGAGAGGGAAAGAGAGGGAGAAAATCATCAATTTATGGTTGCCTCTTATGCTCCCCCTACTGGGGACCTGGTCTGCAACCCAGGCATGTGCCCAGACTAGGAACTGAACCAGCGACCCTTTGGTTTGTAGGTCAGCTCTCAATTCACTGAGCCATACCAGCCAGGGCCCCAGCCAACTTTTATTACTGATTTCAATGCATTAGTGTCAAAGCACTGATATATAATTATGAATTTTTATGTACATAAGAGGTTAATAATAATCTATTTTGAAAAAGAACCCTAAATTATTTCAAAAATAGCTTCCCTTCATGTTTACAATATTTAATTTTCAATCATTTTGCTTCATCTTTCCCAATATGTTTGAGTGATTAGCCCGTGACAGGAGCCTCATCATCAAGTTTTTTAATTTGTGTGAAATATTAATTAAAGTTTTATGTTAAACACCTCAGAATTGTTAGAACAACTGTTTTGCAAACATGCAATTTTTGTTTCTTCACTAGCTTGTGTTGAACAATAAGAGGTGTGCATTGAATTACTCAGGTAAGAAATCACCTACATTCATTATTTTTTGATAGTTACATGAAGAAACTATGCTAAGGTCTATCTCTAAAGTGCAATTCATTACACTGGAAAAGTATACATACACTCACACCTATTTTGTTTTTATTATAGATGGGGCTACCCACCATGACATATTTGGTTAAAATAAAATACTAACATGGCTAAATCACTGATAGCTGTTGGAACTTCATACAGATGTGAAGTTATATTTCATGGAGAGAGCTCCTTGAACCCCACTTGGTCATTTCAAAAATTCATGCTACTGGTCACAAAGAGCATGGCTGGATAGTTGGAATTAGTTCAGCAGAAGTCAATCCTATGCCTGGAAAAACTCCAAGAGGGGTGTGAAATTTTAGTGGATACTGAGAATTAGTGGAACTTCATTCTCGTTGATTTGTCCTATTAATTAATTTTATAAATCCTGACTAGAAAATAAGCATACACTTTTGTTTTGTTTTTAATCTGTCTTCTAAGGCCAATCAATGAGTTAAAAAGATATAAAAGCACTCATTTCATGAGCCTAAAGGTCTTTTTGGCTATGAGATATTATTATTATCAGTATTTCTTCCTTATCTATTGTGTAATCAATGAAGAAAATACATACACTTTTCCAGCTTTGGCCCACTGATGGCTTATTAGCTATGGATGAAAACTTTGAGGCTGTGAAAGGAATTCAAATTCTAGAAATAGACTATAATGCTAGCTCACATAACTCTGACACTACACAACTTTTTGTAAAGCTAGTACATGAATAAAATATATAGATTAAATTTAGAATTATTGGTATCTCTAGCTTGTAATTGTCAACTGTAGCATCGCTGTACAAATATGGAAAAACATAAGTGCAAAGGCTGAAAACCTCAGGTGTTTCCTAGAGAATGGGATACTGTCCCCCTTCATTTCCTGTCACCTGCTGCCTGGTGGTAGACATATATAGAGGCTTTAAAAAAATATTTAAAAAAAATTTTCAATTACTGTTGACATATTATATTTCAGGTGTACAACATAGTGATTAAAAATTTATATAACTCACAAGGCAATCACCCCAACAAGTCTAGTGCCCATATGACACCATAGGAGGTCTGTCCAGAAGTGTCCAGCCATGTAATATGAAAAATAGAGACATTTATTGAAGAAGATACAAGAAACACTGTACAAAGGACAATGACACCTCAATTCCCTTTGAAATAGGCACCTTGGGATCTCATACAGTTCTCCCAATTGTTATCAGCTGCCCCCAAAGTCTAACATCTCTTCCCTTTCAAAGGTGATTTTAGTTTTGGAAAAAGCCAGAAGTCGCAGGGTGCCAAATGGGGCTGAATCACCTGGGTGATTTGATGTTTTGCCAACAAACTCTGCATGAGATGGGATGCAGGAGAGGGTGTGTTGTCGTGATGAAGCTGCCAATCACCAGTTGCTCAGAGCTGCGGACTTCTGAATCATCTGAACAGTTTCCGCAGAGGAATGTCCAAGTTTAATGCAAAATTTGATGCAGATTCGTTGTTCTACTCATTCAATCATGTTGAATAGGATGGCCACACAGTACACATGTTCACTCAATGGCATCTAATGCTCACACTGACTAGTGCAGTGAAGTTGTCATTGTTTGCATATGCGCATTCCAGTCCACTCTCCTTGGCTGCCAGGTTACACTGATGCTGCACAAACCATTCTCATTATGTTTACAATGGCTGGACTTTTTCCGGACAGACCTTGTATAGTTTCTACAATATTACTGACTATATTCCCTATGCTTGTACTTTACATCCCCGTGACTGTTTTTATAACTGGCAAATTATATACACCTCAATCTCTTCACTTCTGCCCATCCCACAAATCTGGCAACTATCCAAATGTTCTCTGCATCTAAGAGTTTGTTCATTTATCTTGTTTTTTTGATTCCACATGTAAGTGAAATCATATGGTATCTGTCTTTCTCTGTCTGACTTATTTCACTTAGCATAATGCCCTTATAGAGGTTTTGGGCTTCTACTTCCTTGTATTAGATAGACACAAGCTTTCAACTATTAATGTAGTTAATTTCTGTAATTGCCATGGGCTTTTTAGTGAGCATCCCAAAGAGATAACTTCTATTCAAGAAGAATTATAATACACCTATTTGATTTTAAAATTTATTGATCATTTACAGAAAATAAGCCAGCTGGGTGACTAGGATAATAGAATCAAATTATTTGGCTAGAAAATCTGGAAAGACTTTCTTTGATCTCTAAATCTAAAATTCTCCCAGTGTTTCTGATCTGTTTTTAAATCTGCGAGGGACTTAGTAAGTGATTCAGCTATTAAAACTGGTTAATAAATTTAGAGAATGGATACTAACACTCTGTGTGGCTGAAAGAAACTCTTAGGACCATTAACCATGAATTTTCTTATTTTGTTAGTTGTTTCCCTTTGTTTCACCCTTAATTCAAACTTTCATGAGATTCCCCCATGCTAGGAAAGGTTGGATAATCCTTAATGCACCATTTAGTGCTCTGCATTCCACAATCAGGCCCTAGCCAACGTTTCCACCTTAGTTCTTCACACATCCATATGTGAAGAGTTTATAATCAGTCATCTCAATGGCTCTGGATGAATAGGTCATGTACTTTCTTACATCGGTATCTTTGTTACATTTTTCCATTTATAACGAGAGACTACTATTCACCTTTTAAAATATGACTCTCTTCATGAAGTCTCTGCATCGCTCTTCTTTAGATAAACACCTTACTGATTAAACTGAGGGATCCTTTCTTTCCTTTCTCCCACTTTCTTTATTTACTTATTTATTTATTTTTAATCCTCACCTGAGGATATGGGTTTTTAAATTTTATTTTTATTTTTAGAGAGAGAGGAAGAGGGAGAGAGAAACATCGATCAGTTGACTCCCATATGTGTCCTGACTGGAGACAGAACCTTGCCACCTTTTGGTGCATGGGATGATGTGGAATTCCAACCAACTGAGCCAACTGGCATGTACTCCCTCTCTTTATTTTTATTGTGAATGTTCTGAAGATTGCTATTGAATACTGAAATTATTGAACTTTTATTCATTTATATTCCAGGAGGAGATAAAGAAAACCAAAACATGGCTATCCAAGTTCCCTTAGTAAACACATTCTCTTAACTCAAATATTCATGTCTTTTCCCAAATGACAACTGTTATAGACATAGATATTCTTCTCTTCTACCTTGCTGCCAGAGTCCTGATTTTGTTCAGAAGGGGTGTGTATGTATGTCTATCCTTTTCTAGTGTGAACTGGGAAAAAGTAAGTATATTCTTGCCTCTTGGGATAAATCTCATGGCTAAGATAACATAGTGGTCCTATGTCTGTGCAGAGCAACTGTGTTAGGTTTGACACTGGCCAATGAGTCATGAGGGGAAATCTGTTGAAGAGGTTTCTAGAGAAAGATTCTTAAAAGACAAGGAAAAGATGGTTCTTTTTTTTCCTACTGGATATTGTTATGTCTTCCTTCGTGTGGGACCTTGAATTGTTATCTTGGTACAAGCCTGAGAAGAAATTACAAAGCAGTAGAGCAGAAGTCCTGATTACTATTTCAAGAGCTTGCTCTGTAATGGGCTTCGTCATATAAAATAACCCATCTCCGTATTATTTAAGCTAGCTGAGACAAGAGTTTCTCTCCCCCCCCCCTCCAGCCTAAAGCATCCTAAATGATAAAATATCACGTGCGTTTTTGGCCTGAAAATGTCCCAAGGAAAATGGGCAGGATTTAAGAAAGAATGATGACTGCCTTAGAAGTTGCCTATGTGGCTCTGTACCTGTTTATGCTTACAAGGCCTGTGCTCAGTCCAGCTGATGAGGTATAAGGAATAGGGCAGGTGTAGGGACCACAGAGTGGCTAGGAGCTTTTTACTTTGGAAAACAGGCCACTGCCACACAAGGTACATAACAATTTCTACACTACAGGGGAGCTATGGTTTGTTCCGTCTTTTATTTTAAAGGTTTTATTTTATTTTTTAGAGAGAGGGGAAGGGAGGAAGGGAAAGGAAAGAAACATTGATTGGTTGTTTCTTGCATGCATCCCAACTGGGGACCAAATCTGAAATCCAGGCATGTGCCCTGACTGGGAATCAAAGTGGCAATGTGGTTTTGTGAAAAGACTCCCAACCAAGCGAGCCACACCAGTCAGGGCTGCTCCATCTTTTTCATTTTTCCTTTAGCTGTGAATACTTTATCACATAGTGATGCATTCCTCCTCCCCGTTCATCTCTGCTCTGCCAATCTGATGTATATGTGTACGCAGGTACGTGGTGATAGCAAGGAAACACTAGATACAGGAGATGGGAGATATACCTGCATAAAGTCAGTTGTCAATTTGACCTTTCAGCAGTGTATAAAAGTCTTTTTCTTTTATTGGACTGCTGGATTTAAAAGCCTATTAATAGCTTCATTACACGATTCAACAGTCCATAGATTTTCATTAATAAGATGAATTAAGGGAAAAAAGGATCTCATCCATTTAACATCAACTAAAGATGGAAAAGAAAATGTAAGATTCTATTTTGAACCATTATCTTATGAAAAATGTCTGAGTCTGATTTTCCAATTTACTGGTGTTGCTTCATAGATTCTAAGCTCCTCTGTCACCTGCTTTCCCACCCAGTGTTAATGAAAACCAAGGGACACTTTTATAGCTATCTTACTAGGCAGTGGAGCTGAGGCAGTGGGAATATATAGTAAGGCTAATACAGTACCTCAAAGGAGAAAAGGAAACAGACTGTGGCAAAAATGATACTGATAGTTTCAGTAAAACTCTGCCAAGAGGGTGAGTAGGGTTAAAGTTACATCATTCTTCCTGTAATTTCAGCTCTCTGTTAAACAACAACTTTAAGTCAATGGGTCTTTCATAGTCCAGTCTATGTGGGGAACAGCTGTTCAACTTTTACTAGACAGCTGAAGCCATGGTGTCTGAGAAAGTGGCAGAACCCACTAATAGCTGAAAGCAGCTGCCAGCAGTTCATCATCGCCACACTGGAATGCCTTCTAGCAGAGTCACAAGGCACAAAGCACAGGTGATAGTCAGGGTCCTGATATACCAGAGCCCTGATTTTAAGAATTCTGAACAATGAAAAAAAGGCTTAACAACAACAAAGCCACACGGACTTAACTAATGGCTTGATCAGGAAAAGAATCATTTCTGAGGTCAACTGTTGGAGCAATATGGTAATTTTTACCCAGTTGCCTGACTAATATCTTTCCTCATAACCTTTCTTCTTTAGCGTGGTTTTCTCCAAATACTGGTAGAAAATAAAGTTCAAGTATTTAAATTATAGCTTAACAGATATTAAGCATTTTCCTGTAATTTTAATTATTTCTAATAAATCTAAAAATTCCCATTTACAATAAAATTATATCTCAACAAATTTATACTGTTGGGTAGATGCATCTGAAACTTGTTAAAGCTAATGTGGGGAAAAAAGGGAAAACAAAGCAAATCTGAATCACTTACCTCTACTAACAATATTTATCTATACATTCACAGAGTTCTTTTCCTTAGCCAAGGAAAGAAAGAAAGAAATAAAGAAAGAGAGAGAGAAAGAAAGAAAGAAATCCAACATTTTCTCCAGGCATTTATTTACATATATATGAGACAATAACTTAGTGGATCTAAAAATAAAAACAAATTATCTAGTAGAAATGGTTATTCATTTTTGAACCATATACATGGTACAAGGAAATGCAGCAAACAAGGAAGAAAGAAGTTACATTACTTCTTAATAGATTATTTTGTTTTCTGTACTATCTTATAAAAAACTTTTGATTTATCTCCGTTTCCATATTTTACCTTTACCCAATTAATTACCTTGCCTTATTTTTATCTAACAACTGTTCTGAGAAATTACTACAAATTATTTTAAGAATAAGAGAAGATATAAATAAATAATTCAAAGCTAGCAAATATTTCAATATTCTTCAAAATGAACTCAGGAGGAAAGCTCTGTTTATATACTTTCTCAAATGCATTTTTCATTAATTTTTACTGGGTTTTGTTTAAAAATTAACTTCAAATATTTCCAAGTAGCCTCATACATGTTATTAAGTAGTTAGATAAAACAAAAGCCTACCTGTGAGAGGTGAGGGTGATCCAACTGGTGTTGATGGATTTGATGGAAAACTACTGCTGGTATGGTCAGGAGAATAAATCTAACCAGAAAACAAGAGATATACACATGTTAATAACATATGTGCCAACAGCAAAAATACAATTCCATTTGCATGGATTTATTTTTATAATCTAAGTTGACCATTCCTAAGACTCAGTGAAAACCTATTTCATTAATTTTAGGACTAGTCCATTACAGAAGGCTATAAAAGCCCCAGTTTTAAAACTAGGATTAAAAAGTATCATATACCCTTGACTGGTGTAGCTCAGTGGGTTGGGCATTGTCCTGCAAACTGAAAGGTCACTGGTTCAATTCCCTGTCAGGGCACATGCCTGGGTTGTGGGCCAGGTCCCCAGTTGAGGGCATGAGAGAAGCAACCGATCAATGTTTCTCTCGCCCAATATCGACATTTCTCTCCCTCTGCTTCCCCCTCTCTAAAAGTAAGTAAATAAAATTTTTAAAAAAGTATCACATATATTCTAATACAAGAGGAATAAAGTAGATCACATCTATTTCTTTATTATCCTAGCTGACAATCATTTAAAGTTTCTAATTTTAGAGTAAAAAGAGAAGTGAGCACAGAATAACAAATCTGATAAACAATCTTTCTAGAATATACCATATAAATAAGTGATATCCATGGAAAATATATATTTCAGGAAACGATTAACTTATCTTTTAAAGAGAAGAATCTTTAAAAAGTTTTTTTTTTAATTAATTTTTTTTAAAAGATTTTATTTATTTATTTTCAGAGAGAGGAGAAGGGAGGGAGAAAGAGCAATGTATGGTTGCCTCTCATATGACCCTCATTAGGGACCTGGCCTGCAACCCAGGCATGTGCCCCGATTGGGAATCGAACCGGGACCCTCTGGTTCCCAGCCCGCCCTCAATCCACTGAGCTACACCAGCCGGGTTTAAAAAGTTTTAAAAGCCAAAGAAAGTAATTTTTAAAAAGTCATCCCTTATGCTTCATTTAAAAAGTTCTCAGTTTGATCAACTATGTTTTTGCCAACAGCTCCAAGTGATATGTGAGTACTATAAAAAATCTAACTTGCTCTCAAAGGATATTTTGTCACCTTGGAAGAAAGTGAAAAAACCCTGAAAATTCTTCAAAAAATGTTCCCAAAATGATCTGTGGACTTTACTCCCTAAGAGGTTTACTTTAAAGAAGATAACATTTCTGGATGCAAATATTCTGGTGTTTTGGCCAATACTTTTATTGCAGTATTTTATACTTATTTCATAATTTCTTTAAAATATGACAGAAATTTATTCAAGTTTATAATTAACCATTAAATATTTTAAAAGTCTCCTTAATCCAGGCATTAAGGGTCTGTCAGAGATCTTTAGGATAATCACGTTCTTATAATGGTCACAATAAAGCATCTCCACATTTCAGCATTTAACTTAGGGCAGACAAATCAACTTATGTGGACAGACTATGGTCAAATATTTTGAAAAGGAAAACTACTCGTAGGTGCAAAGAGTCATCCACAGAAATAACCTTGCTCTGAATAAGCTTAGAGCTCTAATGAATTTAAAGAGGCTCAAATTATGTTATACATGGAATCTCAGAATTAGTTTTAAAGACAGTTTAATATGCTGAAAAAGCCAGCTATTGGGACAATCTCATATAAAGCAAAATTCCACAAATTTTAATTGTCAAACATAACACTTTCATTTTTAAAAAAGAAGACAGCACTGATTAAATTGCAAGCAGCCAGACATTCTATTTGCCTTTATATAGAAATAGGTATATTTACCTCAAATAAAATATTCTGATGATGTTACTAAATTTTAATTGTAAATGCCTTTAAACACCAACTCTCTCCAAAAAGCCAGATCTAGAAGTTGCATATTTAAGTTAGAAAGCCATTTTGGAAAAAGCTACGCTGTCAAGAAGACTTTATGGAACAGCATGGATGGAACTGGAGAGCATTATGCTAAGTGAAGTAAGCCAGGCAGTGAGGGGCAAATACCATATGATCTCACCTTTAACGGGAACATAATCAACAAAAGCAAAAAGCAAGCAAAACTTAACCAGAGACATTGAAATTAAGAACAATCTAACAATAGCCAAGGGGGAGGAGTGAGGGGACAATGGGGAGAAGGGTTTTCAGGAACCACTACAGAGGACACATGGACAGAACCAAGGGTGGGGAGGGAGGCAGGGAAGGGAGGTGGGGTAGAGGGGGAGGGGAGGGGAGAGTATGCAGAAAACTGTAATTGAACAACAATAAAGTAAAAAAAGAAAAAAAAAGACGACTTTATGGGAAGACAGTAATAGGGAGATAATATAAGATTAATATTGGTGGTCTTAAATTGTTACCTTTTAAAAAATTCAGGGAGCACATGTAAAATTTAGCTAATGACCAAATTTTGGTTCCCAGTGGCCAGCATACACAGAATAATTTATTTACTTACCATGTAAGTAAATTAGATCATCAAACTTCAACACAAACATATCCCCACATATCCCCTTTACTTTTATAAATCACTATTTCTCATGTTTAAGATTCAAATAATTATACATTTTATGAACTAATGCTAACTTTTATGAAATATGTCTTGACTATAATAATTGATAAGGGAGAGAAAGGCTGATAACATTGATGGTGGGTGGATGAGGAGAAAAGTTTCAATTCCATGCAGAATTTTGTCATATTCTGGATCAAATGACTAATTTTTAAATTTTCATGTCTGTCAGGATTAATAGCATGAAAGCATTGGAGAAATAGCATTCCCTCTTTCTCACATCTCCTCACATTAATTCCTAATCATCCAAAATTTGTGTACTACTTTATTATCAGTCTTGTACCCTTTCCTCTAGTAAAATGTATGCTCTAGAAAAGCAAGGACTTGGTCTTACTCAGACAAGATCTGAATTATACATAATCTGAAATAGTTTCAGATTCTACAACAGTGCTGGTAAATATATACATTTTTGTTGAAAGAATGAATGGTATCATCCTTGACAGAAGTTAACATTTGAGTATTTCTCTTAAATCCTTGGTTTATTTACCTAGATCCCATCCCTCTTTTACTCTTCCAGTTCCCTTAATGTAGATTTCCCTAGAGCTCTAGTATCAGTTTTATTTTCTATTTATCTGTGTTTTGTCTCTTGGTAAAACCATTTTTCACAAAGTATCAACTATGACATCTCTGTGAACGACTCCTACGTTGGGATCTCTATCCTCATACTGATTGCTGGACTTCTTTATCTGGACCTAGTGTTCTTCCATCTCAAGCTCAGTATGTCCAAACCCAAACTTTCATCACTGCCCAAGCTCCCTACCCTTCCCATCTCTTCTGTTTTCTTTGCCTCAGTTAGCACCACTCTTTTCATGGTAGTGAGAACCACTTTATCTCTCTCTTCCTTTCCCCTGTCCCTCCACACTTCCCACCATAGACTCCACAATTCTACAGTTTAGACACATGTCATTCTCAGTGTTCTCAGTGCCATGACACTTCTTCAAACCTTTACTAGAACTTGTGGTTAAACTATTTAAATCTTGATATTCCTAGTTACTCCCTGCTCCTTTCATCCCACACATATTTGCCTAAGGTGTTGTCCTCAACCAGTTCTGAGCAGTCAAATGTGATGGGAGTGCTACCTGTTGCTTACTATAAAACAGAATGACATTTGATGTCTTTCATAATCTGGTCACAAAACTATCTCTACAGTTTTACCTACATATAATATATGTAACTCTATAATTTGAACGAAATGTGTTTTTTCCCCTCATTTTCTGAACATAGCTTATCCTTTCCAAGTGCCTGTTTCTTAACTTCTTCTCACATCAAAGCACAGCTCAAATGTCACCTCCCTTATACGCTTAGAATAACCTATACTTCCTTTTGGCCTTTTACTTCACACTGTGTGTTACATTAATATTTTTTGTAGGCCTGTCGTACTTCTCTCTTTGAATATAAGTTCTTCGAAGGCAGGGGCCTTGTATTGTTCAACACTGAATCCATTATTGTTTGTCACTGTCATGTTAAAGTAGGTGCTGGATTTTTTTTTTAATACTTGAGCTATTAAACTGCACTTAAAATTTGCAATACTACTTTTTGATTAAAAAAGCAGGACTCAGTAAGTGGTGGTGTTTATCTTAGTATTTGTGTAATGGGGTTCTGTAACACAAATAGCAAAAGGGTGAAAAAGATCTTGTTTTTTTAAAGATGAATTTCACTTACAAATCAGTTTTATGGGGGAAGCTCTGAGAACAATATAGTGATGTTTCACTATTTCTAAGAATTACTGTTGATGTACTAAGTGTCCACACCACATTGTTAGGCAGGTGTGAGGTTTTGAGGGTATAAGTAAACTATCAATATTTATTCTCCCTGATAATTCTGCCATTAGTGTTACATAATCCCTAACTATGTCAAGGACTGGTGACAACTTCTTTATCTTAAAAAAGAGGAAGAGGTTATACTTTAGAGTTACATTCTACTACTTTGGAATGACTTAGCAAAATGCTCTGATGCTGTATATAAAATAAGTGTGAGATTTTAAAAATAATCATGCAAAGAGAAGCAGTACCAAAAATGTATCAAATAAAAAAACATAATTTCTGGTGTTTTTTTCAAAAGCAGCTTCTCCATTTGTACAATAAAAGCCATTTTATTAACTCACCTATCACATTCCCTGGTTCTACTCTTTCCTAAACTAAGATGACAGACAGAACTGCTATTTTTTTAAAAGATTTTATTTATTTATTTTTAGAGAGAGAAGAAAGAGAGGGAGAGATACAGCGATGTATGGTTGCCTCTCACATGGCCCTCACTAGGGACCCGGCCCGCAACTCAGGCATGTGCCCCGACTGGGAACCAAACCAGGACCCTTTGGTTCCCAGCCCACGCTCAGTCCACTGAGCTACACCAGCCAGGGCAGAATTGCTATTAATACTTCTCCTGAACTGACAGACAACCTGGCAAATTATAGGACTTTTTCTTGTCCCTTTTACTTTCATAAAAAGAATGTGTATGTGGAGAGAGGAGGAGCAACACAACGTTAAAAAGGCAAAATAACACAGCCTTTTAGATCACAGGTCATTTCATTAAACTTCACCTCTGCATGTTTATTCTATTACTAAACAACACATAAATTATTCTTTATTCTATATAGAAATTGTGTTACTTTAAGAAATTCTAAACATAAGGTCTTATTTCACAGAGAGCATTCTAAATCAGGAACACATTATCTTTTGTACTTTTTGACCTTAAAGAACTCTTACACTGATGTTTGAAAGGAAAAAAAAGTCAATCATTTAAAAAATAGGAATGGGAGTGATTTAGAATTTAGAACATAAACACAAAGTAAGAACTCATTCTGCATGCAGCCATGGTCCTTGTACTGTTAAATGACCAATGATGAATAACTCCCAATACCTTCTGCCAGGCTTAAACGGTAATATGCCTCATTTTACTGCAACAAATGAGGCTCCTCCTCCTATCAGTCATGGTCCATTCCAATCAGCAGGGTGCCAATAAGCCAGAGGGTTATGAAAAGGGCCTCAGACAAAAAAGAAACAATAGAGAGCTTCCAAGCTCAACCTTGGAACTATGAGCCCAATTTTTTAAACACGACAGTGCACATTTCAGTTAATCTTTATTATGCTAATGTTATTGAGTCTAAAGCACAAAGAAACTTATTTCATGAATTACTTTTAAACGTCAACTTCCCCAAATTTTCTTTTCTTTTGTTAGAGACCGCTGACCATTTAACTATCCACATTAAAACTCTCTTCTTTGCTCTGAAGAAATCGAAACATAAATTATCACAAAGAAGTCTGATATAATCAACAAAGTTAAACAGTTCTCTTGTTTGATCTCCTCTAAATTAAAGACCAAGTGTTTTGATATGGTATTAAGCACTGAAATAAACCAGATGTTTCTTCCTCTATATAACTCTCCATGGGCACAATCTTAAAGGGTTATTGTCTGGCAAATGTTCAGGGAAACACATCAGAAATGGCACAAATACCCAGATTTTCCTTTCCTTCTATCTACCCTAGTTTATTATCTAAACTAATGCATAATCCACAGGGCTTTGGGAACTCTGTGTAAATACTTTCATGTACAATTCTCTTGCTAGCTATCCTGAGATTAAGACCACAATTATCCAGGCTTAAACCTAAAATAAAGGAACCTTTGCAAATGTATTATCTGGCTTTACATGTTTAATCACACAGGATTCTGTGTGCTCTTTAATACCTAAACTGAAGAACAAAGGTTGTACCCTCTGATGTTTCACACATGAAAGACCTAAGATATATATCAGACAATTGGGGCGCTAGAAATATCTTCTAATGATAATAAGATGGCATTTCTCCATCTAAAACTAGATGCTATTTTAAACACATCATTCTAAAGAACTTAAAATTTCAAAATACTCATGGTCACCATTTTCAAGGATCTGTAATATTGAACATAAAATTCTGGTATGTCAGACTCTTAAATGTAATCCTCATAAAATTCTTTCTCCTCATCTCTTCTAATCCTTCCTATCCCTAATGTAATGTTTCTGCTTTTCAGTTTTGTTTTCTGAGAGCCCTAAAGTGAATGTGAGTCTGTAATGGAGTTAGAGAAAGAATGTATTTGGGGGAGGTGTCCGGTGGGGAGAGGAGCAGCAGATGGATTGAAGGAAGGGATCTGAAGTGTGCAGACTACGGCACGCAGTGATGGAGCAGATGGAATGCATCACCATCAGCTATGACAGAAATGATTTATGGAATGACCTGGCTGCTCCTGCCTAGTAACAACATAAGATGACAGAGCTGAGTTTCCATGACAACCAAAGCCCACCCACTAACTGGATTAAACATTCTTCCCTGGCTTCCACTCACACTAATTTGAATTTTTCTTTTCCAAATGCCAACTGATTGGCTCATATGCTGGTTGTAATATGGGAAAACAGTTAAGGACTTGAAGGGTAACTGAAAAAGAGCTTGAAGGACCCCTGAGAACACCACAAATTCTTGCCTACCTGAATGCCAAGATTCCTATACATAAATTTTCTTTGAATAAAATAAACAGACTTTTGAGAAAAAAAGCCCCTGAAATGCAGGTTATATTTTTAAAAGTTCCTAGTAGTGAAGGCTCAAATATTATTTGTCCTCCTACATGTGAAACATATGCTACTGATTCTTTCAGAAACAGAAATAGGCAAGCCAATCAAATACCTGGGAGGCCCTCAGATTTAATATTACAGAATAATTGTCATCCTAAGTAAGTAGTTTTCATCAGGTGGCAATAAAGCAGCACAACTGCCTTTAATCCGCATCATCCTGTAAAACAACTCACTGTAGCACTGCTATTTCTGGAAGAACATAGTAGTAAAGCTCATCAGTTCAGGGTTCTCATCTAATATATATGGGCTTTACTCTTCCTAGCTTGGTTACTCCCTAGGGCAAGAGACTTAATCTTCCTGAGCTGAAGTTACTTAACCTTTTAAATCTTAGTTCCTCAACTGTAATATGGGGAAAATAATACCAACCTTACAGGGTTTCCTTGAGTATTAAATGAAAAAAGCATGTAAATATTTAGTATAGTGCCAGGCACCTAGTAACCACTCAAATTATAGCCAATACTTTTGTGGGTATTGTTACCATCACCATTTTTGTTATATGATGCAAGACTGAATTCAATAAACAAACTGAGTTCTATTTTGTGTAGGGCTCCATTATGTGATAGATAAGTTTGACTTGGCTTCATTTCTCAAGAAACTTGTACTCAGCTCCAGAGAAAGGTTTATTCTCAGAAACCACATACAAAAAGGTTTACCTCCTCAAATGTTCAATAGTTGCTTCCTATTATCTATAATTACTCTCACAGTAAATGGTGTACCCTCCCCATGAACAGCAGTCAATGCATTTGACACATTTCCTTCATAGAAAATGTGAGACAGTTCTGTGGGAATTCTGAGAGGCTTATCATTCAGGAGAAAGGGGAAAAAGAAGGAAAGAAAAAGCCCAGGAAAAAACTTCAGGAAGTATAAAGTGGTGCCTCTTTTCTAATAATTAGTTTTGAAATCTTTGAGGATTGCTGGTAAATGCTCTCATCTCTCAAAAAAATTTCAAAAGAAGGGATTTCAGTTTTAATGTTTTAAGGATAACTTATTAAAACATAATCATTGTTTTTATTAAAGCAAATCATTGCTTTGTCATTAATGTCCCGATGTGATATAAATTAGATGCTCAAGAATATAGTATGTAATGCCTTCGAACCAGTTTTACTATTTTTAGCATGAATTCTTCAATGAATCTGGTTTTTTGTGGGGAAGGCTCTCATTTCCCATTTCTTGAATGAATCAGTTGCACACGATTATTTTTTGCTTTCAAAAAAACATAAAATACTTTCTGTCTTGAAAAAATTCCTTATAAAAGCACTTCCTTCTCTGTAGCAGAGAAATAACTCAGTTGTCTTTCTTGGTTCCACATGATTTATGTTAATGGGAAACTCATTAAGCAATATTTGAAACTAATAAACAGCTTTAAATACTAATCTCAGAAATTTTGCTTTAGATTTTAAAATGTCCAAATTTTCTTGTATCTACATCTGTTCCATCAAGACAAAGACATATTTAAATTGAAGTTAGAAGAGCAGACCTTGTGGGAATATTCTCATGACTTATTTTAAGGACAGCGTGAATTGATACAAACTGATAATAATGTTAAATGAATAATGAAGTTGATCCTGTTATAACTCTATCCTTTAACTATGACACATACTACCCACAAAACATAGTTACTGCATGCAGCAGTGTAAAATTCACTCAGTAGAATATGTAAAATCAATACTCACAGATGCCAAAGCCTTTCCAAGTGCATCACCTGTCTGTGAACTTCCAGCCGCATTCCCTCTGGTTCCTAAATATTTCAAGGTGAAAAATAAATCAAGAATTTTAGCAAGCTGGCATGCTTTTTTAGCACTCTGTCATTATTTCAAGGGTGTTCTCTATTGTTATCTCGCAACTGTCACAATAAACCAGCAAATAATCTGCATGTGTTGTATTTAGTAAGCTAAAGATGGGTCTACATTATTGAAATGGTTTCTTTTCTTCCTTTCTTTCACTTTTAAATTTAATACTAAAAATATTATTGAAAGATATGGGGTTCACTGAAAATTCTATAATTAGGGCATTTTGCCACCTCAAAAAGCTCACCTAGAATGCTATCTGATCCATTGATGGGAGGAGTGTGTGAGGCAGCAACATAAGGTGAACTGCTGGTACTGCCGCGATGGAAGCTGGACATTGGTGGAAGACTCGTGTTTATGTCTGTTGGTGAAACTGAGTGTGGAGGATAACTCTAGAGAAAGAGAGAAAGAGACATAATATAATAAATACATTTTCTGAATAATATGCACATATAACTGGACAACTACTGTAACAGGTCAAAAAGAACACAAGTTAGAGCTGAAGAGTGTTACTACTGTCAGTTACTTTTTAAAAAGCCATGCTTAATGCAGTAAGCTTAGAAGTATTTCAAACTTCAGAAGTTTTGGCAGAACCAAATCTTGCACTTGTAATCCAATAAGAAATACAAGTGAGGACAAAGTGTTGCTATACCCTAGTTATGTGTTACAGCCTACCAAGCGGTCATGTGAATGAAGGCTGCCATAACTACTGGATTGAGACATGTGGGAAGTGGAGGTCCCCAGAATTCCACCAAAACCAGGCTGGCTCATCCCATTTGATGAACTCCAAAGGTCAGAAGAATTGTGGGTCCCATCTAAGACAAAAAGAGAAATATAAAATTTTCCTTAGCTAAAAATTTTTCTTTTATTTTGATGATGCTATAAAAATTCAAAGGGCACCCTCCAGATTTTTTTTTCCTCCCCTTTTCAACCTTTTCTTCTACCTAGTTTTCTTCCCCTCAAACTGTATAATTATTATCTAAAAAAAGGAATAAAACTTTATAGCTAGAGAAAAAAAAGTAATCCAAACTAATAGGTAAGTTGTTATGAAAATCCTCAAAATATCTAGCTTCAAATTAAGGATAATAAAAATTCCAAATTTGGGGATAGGTTAGATTTAATTTTTGGTTAAATGCCCATAAATATTTTAAAAAGTCCTTAACCTATAACAATGTACATGATATCGAATAGTCTGAAACAGTGGAATAAAGTATCTAATAGTAAACCTAAGTAATTGATAATAACTATATTATAGTCAGCCTTCAAATGAAATGTGTTAGCAATGACTTCACTCACCAATGTAAAGTCAAGAAACCATTTATGCAGTAATTTACTGCCTAAAGTATATGCTTCCCATAGTCCAAAACCACAGGACACCAAACTAAAAAGATTTGCTGAACATGAATTAAAGGAAATGCAACAATTTTTCTATTGTAACAAGTCATATTCTATCCTATGATATTCACTCTTTATTTATATTGATAATTCTAGGAATGATATAAATCTGTAATTTAACTAAGAAACTAGAGCTGTTAATATCATTCATATATTTAGTTATAAAATAAGAAATAGCAGTTCTTATCATTTTTCTCAACTGAAGTCCATTATACATTCAATGAATACTAGATGGGCACTCCAATAGTTTTCTGGATAGTTCAACAATGCAGTCAGCAATAAATCACACTAGAGAACTCTAAGGTAAATTTTAATTTACATTAATCAAAAATACCTAGATAAATAATGTCTGGATTTCTATAAAGTTATTATTTTCCCTAACAACTTTAAAATTTTAGCTAACATACAACATATAACTCCTGTAGTAGTTGACAACTATCTGGCAGTACATACCTTGCATAAAGAAAGTGCTAGCAAACATACTGGTTGGTGGCTTGGGAGATGGATAACTAGGAGATTCACGGTTGAAATCATCTGAATTTGGGGACGGTGCATATACCTTAAAATTAAATAGGAAATTTAATTAAAATATAAATTACTATATTACTTATGTAAAATGAGTGCTACATCATAAAGTGCTAAAAAATGGCTTATCTAATATCTATGAAGGCCTAACCGGAAATCCACATAAATAATGCCTAACTTGGTTACTATCAGGGGTGTCCAACCCATACCCCAAGACGGCTATGAATGCAGCCCAACACAAAATAGTAAATTTACTTAAAACCTTTTTTTTTTGGCTCATAGGTTTTCGTTAGTGTTTGTATTTAATATGTGGCCCAAGACAACTCTTCTTCTTCCAGTGTAGCCCAAAGATGCCAAAAGGTTGGACACCCCTGATTCTATATGTTTGTTTTTAGCTGATTACTAGAGAAAAATACTACTCTAAATACAGGGTGGGGCAAAAGTAGGTTTACAGTTGTTCATATGAAAAATAACACATAATAAATAAATAATAACACAAGATAGACTCTGTTTCCTACTCGGAACTGTAAACCTACTTTTTTCTCCACCTTGTATTCCTATAATGCATCTTTGTGTGACAATTATACCCGGTGGTTGAATAAAGTCATAAGTGTTGACTTTGCTTACAAAACCCAAATCCATATAGGCTCACGATTCAAAATGTGATGGTGGAAACTAATGCTTTTTGAATATAGCATGAAATAAAATTTAGATAAAATCATAAAATTCATTCTTTTACTGTTACAAGAGTTATCAAAAACCAAAATGTTAGATTAAATGTTATTATGCTTTAACATCTCATTTATTTTGTCAGAGCACTGCTAATTTCCTTTGGCCCACCTCTGCTTCAGATAAGCAAAGTATAAACATTCTAACTAGCCAATGGACAACACTGGCATTTCTCTAGAAAACTACAAGGGAAACCAAATAACTTTAATAATCAAAACATGATCAAAGGATTTTCACGATGACTACTGAAACCAAGAAGAAGACTAAATAACATTTAAGGTAAAGCATGGTCTGTAAAAATCAATCAGGAGTCAGGAAGAATGAAAGGTGTCTATTATGGACAGTGTATGAAACATTTCCTTCCTTAGTCTGGTAAGGGTACATACATTAAATTCCACTGCAAAATAAAAATCCTAAGTGTTCACTTAAGTGGAAGAAAGCGATTACTTTACTAAAATTATAGGAGTGTATATAAAAAAATCGTATTTTTTGCATAAGCATAAAAAATTTCTGGAATTACATACAAGAAACTTAATGATTATACACCTGGACTTAGAACTGGGAACGAGACATTTACTTTATGCCCTTCTACATAATTTGATATTTTTACCCTGAGCACATATTTCTGTGCTCTAATAAAAAAGTTGAGGAAGCACACACTGAGATTACAATGGGAACCAAATTTTCGTTTACATAAACTGTCATTTACATTCATTTAGTCTTTCTTTGAGGCATTAACTAACTGTAAAGACTGCTGGCAAATTTAATCCTCCAGACTCAACTTCCTCCTTCATAAGATGGTGCTACAGTGCCTGCATCAGGGGGTTGATAAGAAGATCAGACAAGATAATACATGTAAACTGTTTGGCACAGTAACCACTCACCAAGTATTAACTAATAGTATCTGTCTACCACTCTTACAGGAGCAGTTATACTGCTGTTCATTCCTCAAGTACTGTTCCTTACAGTAGTCTGATGTGATCCTACAAACTGATTCTAAATAAAAGGATAAAAAGTCCATTTTTATTCTTCTTGCTAGTTGTGCTGATACCTGCACAAAGGTGTGTCTTTGTTAATGGACTGGTAATTCAGGTTAGTTTCCTATCTTTCACATCCCAAAGGTAAAACACACACCTGTGATATCTGAGAAGTTTGGGCCAATATATATTCCTATGAATTATCCAGAAGGATCCTAGATAGGGGTATATGTTGAAATATGTTAGATAAAATGTTTCTTTTCATTATGTGTATTAAACAGATTTTTCCAGCTTAGTGTTATTACATGAAAATAGTGTTAGAATGAAATAATGGTGTATATACAAATGCGTTTGAAATATATTACAGAGGCTGAAAGTTTTCAGGCAAGGAATTTTGCTTTTTCTTTCAATCAAGTTTCAATGTCTAAATTTAGCCACAGATAGAGATGGCTTCTGTTCCCTTTACATATTTTCTCAAACTAGGCTGAAACCATAAACAACAAAAAAAGTAAAGTAAATCCACAGACACAGCAAGAAAATACACTAAGAATAAAAATTAAAAAACAGTACTAGAACATTTTTTTGGTCATAAATACTTATTTATTATACACATCATCACTGATCTGAAAGTATGAAATATAAAATTCTCTAATTCTATCCAGGTTATGGACTGAAATAGCATGTAAGTCTCCCAGTGATAATTATGAAAAACTCCAGTTTTGATGTCATTTCACAAAAAACCTACATAATTTACCAGTTTAAATTTATATATAATTTATCAATTTGTATTTCTTTATCCTCATCCCCATTCAATTCAACACTGTACTACAAACAGAATACGCTGACACTTAAAAATTTTTTAAATGTTTGCAATTACAAAAGCAAATAAGATAAATCCCACTTTATTGATTTATAAATTGCTGTCAAATAAAAAATATACTGATCAGATAATGGTTAATAGATAGAGGGGCAGTTAAGGAAAACAAGAAAAAACAATATAAGCAACAAAGGAGAGGAGATTTGTCTACTCTTATAAAAATTTTGAAACTATATGGAGAAAATAAAATTGACTCATTTTAGAGGTGAAGTTATTTTTAATGTTAGTTTTTATAAATAGACTTTGAAAAGTTAAATGGACTTTTGAAGGATAGAACTTATAAACTAAAATGGTTAAAACTAAACTACTGTAAGTTTATCATTTATTTACTAACCTAAGTACAAAGTTTTTATTTTAATAAAAATGTTTTAAAAAACATGGTTCTCACAGAGGCCCACCTAACAGCATAACAGCATATCTAATACAGCCAAAGAACTTTACTTTTGGTATCTTAACCATAGCTTGCAAAAACATACATGCAATGTTACGAAGCAGCACTTGTGCCAGTCTCGATTTTTCAGATCAAAGAGTTCTTGCGGCAAAGCACAACTGATGTGGTCTCAAAGACTTTATTAACTCCAGATGTAGGGAAATAGTCAGCCAATTCCACAAAAAGAGCAAGTCTCTTTTAGTTACAATCAGTACTGGCCACAAATTAAAACCAGACTGCTTATGTCATCTGATCACCTGCACATAGATGCCAGTTTTTTCCTAGTTAATGATCTAATCATATGTTTTAATCTTAAGTATGATTTTGTATCACAACAAACAATCTCAAAATTAAGAGAAAAAACATGTATGCTTTAAGATGATGATTAAAATCTACCAGGAGTCAAACTATTTTAAAAGAAATAGAAAAAAGTACAATCAAGTAATTTAAGATGTTTTATTAAAATGTGGTGGATACTCAGAAATTGTCTTTAGAGTTCTAGTTCCATTTAAGAATTATCAGGCTCCCAGTAGCTATTATGGGACTGTCTTTCTTCTTTCCCAAGCACTTTATATTTTCTCCTTCAAGAATGGTGATGAGAGAAATTTTCCTGGTGAACAGAACCATAGCATTTATTCCGACTTGAACAAATATATAACTGAAAATCTAACAGTATCTCTTTTTCACTGTTAAGTCTGGTTGAAAAAAGACAAATCCACATCAATATATCTAATGTCCTCATCCCACCCACCCAAATTGACTTTTTAAGAGTGTTAGAGTACTTCAGGGATGAATATTTATAATTACTGTGATTACATAATTATCCTGGGATGTTTTAGCTCATACAACCAATAGGAGTCAAGTTAGAAGAAAAAAAAGATTCCCTTTTTCCTGTTTGGATGTTTCAGTTTAGTCATATGGATAACCCCAAATTCCGGCAATCCACTCTCTGTTGAGCTCTAAAGGCTGGAGCTGTATACTGTGCACCTTGATTCCAATGCATCCTTCATGTAATTAATATTAGAAACATCTATGCAAGGCAACCAGGCATAATGATTTTCTGATACTTACTGAGAAAAGATGCAAAGAAGTAAAAGCTTTTACTAAAAAGAGGTTTTCTTTTTGTATTTTCACACCCAGTGATGAGTTAAAAGACAATGGTACTCCTAATGCTTTCTAAAATAGATTTATAGCTTGGGTGGTGACTGATATTTTTAAATATCCCAAATGATAAGATGAATTGGGAATTTTCTTAATATGAGAATAGCTGTATATCCTATATAAGTTATCTTCCACAGAAAACAGGAGGAACGCCTCAGATGAGCACTGTGCAATAGAGGTTTCTGTGATGATGGGAATGAATGTTCTATGCCTGTGCCTTACAATACAGTAGCCACTAGTTATATGTGACTATTAAACACCTGAAATGTGGATAATACAACTGAGGAAATGAATTTTAATTTTAGTTAATTTAAATAATCATATGTGACTAGTGTTTACTATAGAAGAATACAGGTTTAGATTACTCTTCCTTACTAGCTGTTTAAAGTCAAATAAATTACTTTGAAATAAATAAAGTCTCATAAGCTCCAAGGCCTAACAAGACCATAATCAGCTTAAACTCTCAAACATTTTAAGAACACCTTCAACTAATTTGGAAAGACAGAGAAGCTTATCCATTTTTCTGAACATGTTCTAACAGAGAAATTATTACCAAAATTTCAATACGTTTAAGCTTCTGTTTGTTCTTTTGGAAAGATGGTTTGAATAGTTCTTTTCTAAGTTCTAATGTGTTAAATATCAAATGTTTTAATACATGCTAATACAGACGTCCAATGTGTAAAAAAGTTTATGCTAGTAACAGTAATCACCTTCGGTACAATCCTTCTCAACTTAGTAAAATAACAACATAAAATCATTTGGCTAATTTACCCTACCATCATAATTTAAAAGTAAAATGTAAAATCATATTGAGGAACATCACTTAATTTGTCCTATATTTTATATAACTATATTTTGTATTAAACAATAAAAAATTTTACAAGCTGATACTTAAAACCTGAAAAACAAAAGTCTAGGTAACTGGAAAAACAAAAGAAAACCCCAATTCAGGTCAAATATTACCTTGAAATATTGTAATTAAACCTCTTGGCCAATAATTTTAAAAATGTGCACATTTAAGAATTAATGCTAAAAACTAAGAAAGAAAAACCAAGTAATTATTGTAAGATTTATGTTTTAGTTGTTTCTGATTAACCTACCCAAGTTCCACACACAGTAACACATGTAAACAACAGCTTCCCAAATTTTATGGGACCTGAATTTAGTAAAAAGAAGCTGTTTAAAAAAAAAAAGAGTACATAAAAGAGTTGTTCAATAATTATACTCACTTAGATAAGAGTGCTAGATAGGTGTTAGAGGAAGTTAAAGAAATTTCCTAAAAGTGATTTCCAATTGATTTTTATGATTATTTGGGATCCTTTATTTCCTATGAATACTGATCTTATACATACACTCAGATAAAAAGCATCTTTAATCTAAATGGCAAAATTTTAAAGTTTCTGAAATTTAGGTCTTCCCGCTTTCCTTGTTCCTTTTCTAGTCAAAATTAAAACAAACATAACCCCAAAGAAAAAGTTATTTTAAAGACATTTAAAAAAACCTATGATTTAAGAATTTAAAGACTTCCTAATTTAGGAATTCTCCAATACCTAATATACAAATGACAGATTTGATAATTATCCATGCTTTAGTACTTTAATATTAAATAAAAATTTTCTGCCATAAAACACAATCTATGACCATAGTTTTAATAGTAATTCCAAGCCTGAGAGAGACAATATCTGGATAGCTCCAGTACTAAATACCACGAGAACTGAAACCATGAGGCATTCTAAAACAAATGTCTGAAGTGCAGGGACTAACTCAGGGGCATACAAGCCATCTCTATGGAAGATTCTTTTCATCTAATTAGCCCACTAAAATCTCTATGAGAATTCCTGAAAAAGGTACATATATATGTTTATATTTTCAATAGTTTCATAAATAAAAGGAATAGTATCTTTTCCCAAGAATTTCCAGAGATATGTTTAGGGGTGAAATAAAGTAATATGTCCTTTCTAACAACAGTAAGAAAAAAAGAATTCCAGCTTTTGGTACAAAGTTGCTTAAAATCAATTACTACCTCTGCTATCTAGCAAACATAATTGACTATTACTGGTTTTCAACTGAGAGAAACACTTCTTAGGTTAAGTTAAACACAGTTTTATTAACCTTAAGTTAACAGCATATTAACTGGGCATATTTCATCAGCTCTTTATTGTAACTGCTTTCATTTCCATAACAACCACAAATTTCTTCTTGAGAGATACACTATGGGATATTTAAGGGGCTGGGCTTGAAATTTGTATACCAAGATTAATACACTGAACAAATCAATGAGTGTCACTTCTTAGTTACCTACATTTGAAGGAAAGTTAGATCCAACAGTACAGCACCTGATCCCTTTCTTTAACAAGTTCATTAACTAGTGGAAAGAGACATAAACTTCTTTCTAAAACATTAATAAAGCTACCAGTGAGTGACAACATACTGTCCTGGCAGGGACTAACAGTTTTACCTCCCTGGTATTTGTGCTCTCTTGAATCAAGAGGAAAAATATCTTCTTGGATTCATGTCTGGAATATAGCCTTATATTTTTGGTAAAGAGAAAAACAATCAAAGTATTTAAGCTAAAGTCCTTGTCACCCAATGTCTTTAGTATTCTGCCTTCAGAGAATTATTAAATGACTTCATGTTTTCCTCGTCATACACATTAGATTTAACTCCACTGGGCTCACAGACAGCCTGGAATTTTGAATTAATATAATTGTATTTTCTTTCCTCTCTCATGTTAATTAGCAACAAACCCCAATGAAACAGAAATGTAGTTGCATACACTCTCACCTGGGTTTCTATGCTTTTATTATTGAAAATGTTTATCTGAAAAATAAGTCTTAGAAATACTTACAATGCAATTTTAGCTACTTGAAAGCTTACTTCTCGAAAATATGAATTATGTGGGCAGGCAGGTGCCATTGTTTAATGGCTAAACCAATTTCCAGTGCTTTGAGTTTTATTAGAAGAAAAGACCTGCTAGTCTGATTTCCTGAGTCTTTAAACATATCTAGGATAGTCTTAAGTTCTTCATCTTAAATAGAAATAAAAATTTCCTTGACTGACTATATTAATTAGCATTCAGAAAATTGGTAGTTTTGATCATATATGCAAAATATATTTATTTTTAAGAATGGCCTAGTATTTTTCTCAGTTACATTTTCTTTCCATTGTAGTATGTTTTGATACAAATGGTAGTAAGGATAAGTGAAGTCTGTCCCTTTGCTATGGAGACTACTCTACTTGCTCTTGGATGATATAAAAGAGAAAACCTGCCCTTGGGAGAGAGACCTGGGTTCACTTTTGGCTTAAGTGCTGACTAATTAATTGGGTGGGGCTTGAGCAAGTTACTTAACTTCCCTGAACCTCACCTTCCTTATTCATAAAAGGTTAGAAACAGGTAAATGACAGCGTGAATGCAAGAATTAAATGAGGTAAACATAAAGTCCCCAACATAGCTCCTGATACAGAGCAGGCCTTATAATCATGTTTGTTCCTGTCTCATCTTTCCCAGATTCCATACAAAGAAGCTCAATATTCAAAATGTGTTTTTAAGCTTGAGTTTTAAACTTGGATTTCTGTGTTGTCTCTAATAAGAAAATAATAATCTCCTGATACAATTAAAAGAACATCATGTTCGTACTTGCTGCAATTTTTATACCTGTAATACTTCGTAGCATCTTCAGTTCAAGGCCTAGAAAATGGAGGCTGATCAAATCAGAGGAAGGCTGAAACTCCACTCACTCCTCAAGGTGAAGAAAACAGGAGGAATCCTCTCCTGCCAAAACTTTCCTTCCTTCACCTCTAATACTTTCTAACTTTCTGTATAAAGAACATAGTTTAGTCATGTCAATGAGAATACTGAATGCAGGCTACATTCTGTATTTATAAGGAACTTCGGAAACCCATTATTCCTTGCTATTTTTTATTTTTTTTAAATCTCAAAAAATACATAAAACTTAAATGGTTTAAGTCCTCTATCATAAACACATATACTATCTTACAGTATGGCACAGAACACAGCTACACTAAAGCTATGTATGATATAGAACATTAACCCTTTCACTTTTCAAATAGTGGGAAAAAAGGGTTAACATTTTTGGATTTTCTCTTCTGCATATGAGTGTCTAAACCTGTTATATTTCAATAATAAAATAAGGCCACATAATCTTAAATAATAACATATGAAAAAGCTCTTCTCTGATTAAAGGTTTTTCCTACAGTTTGTCATTCTTATTATTAAAATAGCCAAAACATAGTCAAAATATATGGAATCAACTTGGAAATTTAAAAGAGGGGGGGAGCATTTTGTTTAAGACCAGTACCACTTAGGATTTCTTACTCTCTCATAATACCCGTGAAGGGATCGTAAAAATAAAATCAATGTGAACTTATCAGCATTTCAAAATATTAATCTGCCCTATCATCTTAAAATAAATTGATAAAATGGGATCAAAAAGTGAGCTTAAATTTAACCTGTTCATTATTAGAATTATGCAAAAATTCCATAACTCAAGTGGAGAAGTATACTTCACTTAGAGTCCAGAAATATTAATTTAAAGTGATAGTTGTTATTAGAAAGCATCAACGGGTAGATATTCCCTAATATATACTAAGACTGAAGTATTTACTTAGTCTTTGGATAATGTAATTACATACAACATGATTTCCTTATTGAAGAGAATAATAGAAAAAACTAGAGAGAAGTGGTAAAAATACAATGTACATAAGAAAATACATATAAAACCAGGGCCTTATGCTATAGAAGACTAAGACAATAAATATATCATCTCTTTATGCATTTTTCAGGAACATAAGTCACCTCTGACCTATATCAGGCACAGGCTATCAATTTTCAGGCTACACTTCTCTACCATACCAACTCTGTCATCTACACTAAGCCTGGAAATACTTAATACGATCAAAGCTGTTGCCCACCCCCCAGCCCTTGCAATGTAGAACAAAGGGAAATGTTGTAATAGAGTGATCTGTGCTCTTGAAAGAATAAAATCTAAACTTAATTTGAGTTATAGTCTCTTTGATTCAGGGGTCCTGTATAATTAATTTTATTGAACACACACACACACACACACCACCTTTAAACAGACTATTTTACTTAAAATTGGGCATAAAAATATTTTCACATTTGGAAGACAGTTGGCAAGAGAAAACTGCATACAGATCAAGTAATTTCACTTATATTAACCCATCTAAATCTCCTTCTCACATTCTAATAAAGCTCTACTTATACAGGCAGTGTGAACACATACTTTTTAATGAGTTTAAGGACTGTTTGGCTTGATGATCATATATTAAGAAATCTTAACCAAAAGTTAACAACCAAATGCTAACAGAGTCCAAAGAGGCCTTACCAAAGCAATCGGAGAATGAAGAAGTGCTTTCATTAGTTCTCACGTACCTTCATACCCTCCTTAGAAAAACATCCAGGGTGGGGCAAAAATAGGCTTAAAGCTGTGAGTACGCAAAGTTTATTCCTGCATTATTATTTATTAATTATTGTATTAATCTACTTTTGCCCCACCATGTACGCTACTTTAAAACATTCAAGTGGTAAGAAGGGTAGGGACAAATGTATCTGGATTTTATACCTATTTTAGGAAATGTGATTAAATTTTCTTTATAACTTCAAACATTAATATTAAAAATGCTTCCACTCCTTCACCCCCTTCCCACTCAAAATCACTAAGTAAATAATAAAACACCCAACAGAAAACTTTCTTAGGGAATGATTGAGGAGAAAAATACCAAATTTCTGATATAAACCCAAGATTGTTATTTATTAGTATAACATTTTTATAATGTTTAACAAATATCTTACAAAGATAACTCCCTCCTATCCTCCTTGTCAGAGTTCACTTTCTTTTCAGAATATACGAAATCCTTTGACTTAAAAGATATTTTTGCAGAAACACACTAAATAATTAATACTAAGTAATGCAAGTAGTTTAAAAGTCTTACTTAACAACACAGAAAGGTATTATTTTAAAACATCTAATCATGTGCTGTAAATTGATCAGAAATACATTCTTTAGGAAATGTATAAATGCATTCTTTGAAAAGTAGTGATTTATTTTATTAATCTGTACAGGGTCAAAATTCTAGTTTGATTGGAAACAGATGGTACACCAGTAAAGTCAGGCTCTGGACCTGAAACTCCAAACAGGAAATACGGCCCTCACTAGCTGACTGCTTCCCTAATCATTCCCAGAGCTTCATACTTGTTATTTTTATGAATATCCAATATGACTTTCATCTTTGCCTTCATCTAGAAAGCATTATATAATCTTCTCTATACTATATTTGTGTGTACTTTATATACAGATTATATATTTACAAATAATAAAACATTAAAACAAAGGTACATTCAAGCTCATTGCTAATGATCAGGCATTAAAAATAACAACTCACAAATTCAAGTTTATTTCCTACACTATTTTAAAAATAAAAGCCAACAACTATAGAGAAACTGTGTTGAAGACACAACTTTACTGACACTACTTACAAAGATACAATCTAAATGTATCATAGAAAATGATCAAACAAAACCTCACAGGTTTTAGTAAAAAGCAATTTAATCTACATTGCTTTTCATTAAACAAACCAGTCAGAAGCTATATGAACAAAGAAAAAAGACTTACCGTTTTCCCATTGTAGTAATACATCAAAGAATTGCTGCCCATTCCAGGAACAGGATAAGCACAATACATGTTGATTTTGAAAATGTTACTGTTTGCAGCTAATACACACAGCTTCTCTCCAAGACAGACATCCACACAGCCAGAGATAAGTCTTCAGCACTATGCATCCACACATGGATCTACTCAAAAGGAACTTATGCAAAACAGGACTGAACCAACTCACAGAGCAGAGAGGGAGGGTTTATGCTGTAAGTAACCTCTTTCAATTTCTTTTAAGTCCTTGCATTGTGGAGGATGCAAATAAGGCAAACTTCAAGGTATTAAAAAAATACAAGTCACTTATACATGCTAAATAATAAAAAATAAATATTCCAAGGAATTATTAATTTTGTCATACATATGAGATTATCTATTTCAAAGAAAGGCAAACTGAGAGATCTGCTAATCTGTTTTTAGTTTTAATTAAATTAGAGCACTTGTGGCTGGGAAACCTAGCTTGCCACACCTCTAGCAACACTGCCATCTGGCATGGTCTAAAGTTGCTTCCAACTTTGATAAACACAAGATCAAGCAATCAGGAATTGGAAACACTGGATCATGTGTAACAAGAAGGATCTGGGCAGTTAAGCCTTGTACAAAATCACTTCCTGGAGAAAGAGAACCTGTCATGTAAGTACCTTTTAACTAGTTAGAATAAAAAATGTTTTTTTAAAATTATAAAAATCATATTAAAAAAAGGAACACATTTCATGAAAATGTTCAGTCCAAAAAACAGACATTCAGTTATAAATCTCCTTAGATTCCTCATTCATAACATCAATATGGACCGTACTCTTCTAGAACATCTAACATATATTAAGCAATCAGTAATTAAATAGAAAAAACAAACAAGGTTTTGTATTCCCTTATAAAAAAGTATGAAAAGCCAGTATGTATAACAGGCAAAAGGTACAGTCTGGCTGATAACCTAAAAAAGGTTTCCTCCCTCTAAATTCATTATTGTTTATAAGGAATATTTTATATATTCATATTTTAATGTTAATGCTTAAATTTCTCAAAAAGGAAAAATAATCAGTATGGAAACCTGATAGATTTTAGAAATTCATTATATTTAGAAGTCAAAAGGTTTTAGACATTGTCTGCAAATATATATTTCTCACACACAAAAACATTTTGTTATTTAAAGAAATTTCAATTTTTTTTTTGGTGTGGGCAAAAAAATAGAATAGCAACTTTTCTTTGATATGCCCCCATCAAAACTTCTCTGTACTATCTCTTCTCCCTGTGCCTTGTTAGGTTCTAACAGAACTGTGTTAATCAGAGGAGAGCTCCCAGGCGGCAAAAAGGGGCACATTACTTTTTTTTTTTAAAGATACCTTTGATGAAACAGAACTCCTTAGAAATTTTCTATAAGGGACCTCCCCCTCATTCTTGAAACATACTGGTCAAATTATAGTAATAAAACTAAATCAGACAATAAGGCCAGCTAACTTCACAATGTTTTAAAAGCTGATGCTATCAGAATAACAATAAAATCTCCCCACACTCTCCAGATATAGAAAAGGCTAAGCAGCAGCTGCAAAAGAACATCACTGTACAGCAGACTATTAAAATGCCAGTCTGCAAAGTGGTTTGTAACTTCCTCCCTCCTGAGAGACCACAAAGACCCATTTCAATCCTTAGAGAACTGTGTAAAAAGCTTTGATTTACAATTAACAATGCCATGCCTTAAAACCATTCAAGTAAACTTTAGTCTTTCATAGACACAGCCTTTCTCTAACAGAACATCTACTCTTAAAAAAAAAAAGGAAAATCAACCATCTGAAATGACATTTCATTTTTCTCCCAATGATTAAAAAAATTAAAAAATCTTACTTTTGCATAAATATTGAGTTAGGATGGGGGATGGGAGAGCCACAAAACACTGACAATACTTCAACATTTTCTTCCTACAATTAGTATTCCAACCTGAGAAAACTTCTATATATTGGTTAAAAAAAAAAATCCCCCTCCAGTAGTTAGGCTCATTTCTCTGGGGCTTGCCAGAAAAGCGAGAGAGTACACTATGTTGTCTGATAAAACAAAAGCATAATTAAACTCCAACTATGCAATTTTAGCTATTAAAAGCACAGCAAAATTTTTGGTATTTCATCATTAGTTATTTATTATAGAGGCAACTATAATTATTCTGAAAGGAATAATCAAATAATTTAAGTAAAAAAAAAATTCAAAGTAAAGTCAGACAGCATAATCTTTTTCTGTTCTATAGCAGCTTATTAAGCAACAAGGTAAGATTTGCTGTTAAAACCTGAAACTTGAATGTGAAGTAGTTTGTAAACAGAGTTGAGTAAGTAATTAAAAGCTTTTGTTTCTACTCTTCATTCCTCCTCTCAAAAACACGGATACAAAATCCATACATGTGTATTTAAGACCCCTCTCCCCCAATACATAATACATTCACTAGGTATACATAGCTTACTAAGAGTGTATCTAGAAATGGGGGTGCTGGTGGTGGTTAGGTAGGTCTACATATATATGACATTAAACTCATTCCTCAAAAACAGAACAGTAATCACCAAAAAACTGGTGGTAATCTAAATAAAATGTTTCCATATTCTACTTGCACATTATGGTAAGGCCTTTTAAGTTCATTGCTTCAAAATATCTTTTTGAAGTTGCCTTACGCAAAAGAAACTAAAACTGGTTGGTGTAGACAGTCATTTTCTTTATTACAATTACAAATTACCTTCTATGATAAAGTCTTTTTTCCTCTTCCTCAAGAATATTTTTGAAAAAATTTAATTTAATCTATGTAACAGCTGCAGCACAATTTTTTTCTTAAGGAGAATCATATTACAGGAAAAAATGCATACAGACAGATCAAATGTTGCTTCTAGTCAAGGCAGTTGTTTAATCTTTGCATTTTTTTTTTTTAAAGGAACATGTCAAGGGTTAATCCTGTGACTCCATCTGACAAAATGAGTCAGCTGGAGACAGGGCCACGTTTTAAAACTGATTTCAGACAGACATGCACTCTCTACAGAAGCTCTGAACTGTCATGCACTTTCTATCCTGAATTGTTTCCACCCACAATTCTACGTCATCATTTGCGTTATTCTAAAATTATGTGATTTAACTTACAACATTACCTAGTCCAAAATCTTAAATAAAAAAAATTTCACAGCCAAATGGGCATACTGTAAACATGGGCAATGTGATTAATGAAAATGTCCAAGAATTCTGGGAAAAAAAATGTGACTTAGAGCCATACATCTTTTATTAGGAAAATGATGATTCCTGGTTTGAGGATTATTGCATTTCACTGATTTTCAAATACGCTTACCCTGTTCAATGGTTCAGGATGTGATGTTTATTGCCATTCTAACAGTCATCAAGCATAGACCTAAGCTAGACAAGAAAATGTTATAAAGTACTTTGCCTAAGCAATTTAACTTTTTACTAAAGATTTAGAGAAGATGTTTTCAAAAAGTCTACTAGGTAGGGACTTTCTGGCTACTTCAGTTTACATTCCAGGTCCCTATTCAAAAATTTCCCTTTTCCTGTCCTGGCTGGTGTAGCTCAGTGGATTGAGGGCAAGCTGTGAACCAAAGGCTCGCTGGTTCGATTCCCAGTCGGGACACGTGCCTGGTTTGCAGGCCAGGTCCCCAGGGGGACTACGTGAGATGCAACCACACATTGATGTTTTTTCCCATCTCTTTCTCCCTCCATTCCCTTCTGTCTAAAAATAAATAAATAAAATCTTAAAAAAAAATTCCCTTTTCCTTATTTTTCTGTTGATTCAGAAGTTGGCAGATCTTCCTTGAAGAGCTATGCACTATTACTTTGGATTAACCATGTAGCATTTTAATCTATTTTAGTAACTCTTCTTTATTCCTGATATGTGCATCACTGTAACTTTCATACTTCTTTTTAAAAACTGTCCTTAAGGGCTTCCGCCAAGATGGAGGCGCAGGTGGACACACTAAACCACCGCTCACAACCAGAGAGTTTAAACAACGAGTTCAATAACAAAAAATAAACAACGAGAATGGACAGAATCGAACTGAGGGGAAGTCCAACACCCAGGAAGTTGGAGAGGACGTACATCCAGGCTGATAAGCGGGGCAGAACTGGGCGGAGAAGTGGAGCGAGAGGCAGTTCGCCCGGAGGGACTCACTCCGCGAGCGCCTAGCCAAAGCGCGGCCCAGAGAAACAAGTGAAGCCCGCAGCTGGCGTAATCGGAGAGGCCAGTGGGAACCAGCAGGGCCGAGACGGGCGGAAAAGGCAATAAGGAACTAGGGAGCAGAGGGTGATAGGGAGCAACAGTGAACGGAGCAGGTGCCATTGCTCCCTCGCAGGCCCCGCCCCCAGAGGAAACGTCACAACAAAGTGACCAAGGTTGCCGGGCACCGGCGAACACCTAAGACGCCAACCCATTAAAGTAACAGGTGCGCCTAGATAAAAAGAATGAAAATGGCCAAAATGAAAGATCTGAACAAATTACAACTAAGGGACGAGGACATAGCCAACCTATCAGATGCTCAGTTTAAAACACAGGTAATCAGGATGCTCACAAAACTGGAAGAAAGGTGGACGCAAATAAATGAACAAATGAATAATACGCTAAAGATAATGAGGGAAGATATACAAGGAACCAATAGGGAAAAGAAGGAAGCTGGGACTCAAACCAATAGGGTGGACCAGAAGGAAGAAACAAGAATTCAAAAAAATGAGGAGGGACTCAGGAACCTCCAAGACATTTGTAAATGACCCAACATCCAGATCATAGGGCTGCCAGAAGGGCAAGAGGAACACCAAGAAATTGAACGTATATTTCAACAGATAATGAATGAGAATTTCCCAAATCTGGCAAAGAAAACAGACTTCCAGGAAGTCCAAGAAGCTCAGAGAACCCCAAAGAAGTGGGACCCAAAGAGGAACACACCAAGGCACATCATAATAACATTACCCAAGATTAAAAATAAGGAGAGAATCCTACAAGCAGCAAGAGAAAAGGAGACAGTTAACTACAAAGGAATTCCATAAGACTGTCAGTGGATTTCTCAAAGGAGACCTTCCAAGCAAGAAGGGGCTGGAGAGAAGTATTTCAAATCATGAAAAGCAAGGACCTACAATCAAGAATACTCTATCCAGCAAAACTTTCATTTAGAATGGAAGGGCAGATAAAGTGCTTCTCAGATAAGGTCAGGTTCAAGGAGTATATCATCACGCAGCCTTTACTATATGAAATGTTAAAGGGATTTATATAAGGACTCATGAGAGAAGGCACTGAGGCCAGATCAGCTACCAGGGAACATGGATCTCACTGGGATAAGAAAAGCAAAACCAGCCAACATAAGGAAGAGTGTTCTTCAGGTCAGTCAAAGCCAAGATGCTTGTGAGGCAAGGAAGCAAAATATAACCAGAGAAACAAAATATAACCAGAGACATTGAAATTTAGAACAATCTGACAGTAAGCAGAGGGGAGGGGGAAGGGGATAATGGGGACAAGGGTATTCAGGAACTGCTATAAAGGACACATGAACAAAACCAAGGGGGAGGGTGGAAGCATGGGAGGGAGGTGGGTTTGCCTGGGGTTGGGGGTGGGGGGTAAATGCAGACAACTGTAATTGAACAATAAAATAATTAAAAAACAAAAAAAACAAAAAACTGTCCTGCCCGGCTGGTATAGCTCAGGGGATTGAGCGTGGGCTGGGAACCAAAAGGTCCCGGTTTGATTCCCAGTTGGGGCACATGCCTGGATTGCAGGCCAAGTCCCCAGTGAGGGCCATGTGAGAGGCAACCATACATTGCTCTTTCTCCCTCCCTTCTCCTCTCTCTAAAAATAAATAAATAAAATCTTTAAAAAAATAAAAAATAAATAAATAAAAAAAACTGTCCTTAACACAAGAATATATCCAGAGTTATCTAAACTTTAAAAGTTTTCAAAAATTTTCTAATTTAACCAAATTACATACCTTGAATTAATTAATTAAGGCCAGTTAGTGGTTAATCTCATGTATATATTTTATAAAACAAGCAGGCAACATTATGGTGTCCCAAAAGGCCTGAAGATCTGGTTGCGGTGAAAGAGGGGGAATCTAAACCTTGCTCATAGGTTTCCTCATGAAAAGTTTAATTCTAAGTGAACCAATTCATGAATCAATTCAAAAGAAGACTTGAAGTGTGATAAAAGAAGCCAAACAAAGTTCACATGTGAATAATTCCACAAAGGAACTCTGCATCATCCTAAAGTGTGAAATTCAGAAAATAAAAAATGACTGGCTGCAAAAGAGGTGGGGACGAGGATAGGTTTAAGAGGATAACAAGCAAAATACAAGTGGGCAGATTCAAAGCAAAAGATATCCTTCTCAATGACTCCTCTTACTTAGCTTGTAGAGAGATGACTGAGAGTGCATGCTGTCTCCTAACTGTACAGTAGTTAGATATTGAGCCTGGCTAACTAAATCAGACACCAAAATTACAGGTTTTATATCTAAAAAAAAAAAAATTGCAAACTTTTCTAGTATATGCTGCTTTATCAAAAAAAAGTCATTCCTAAGTGTTCATAAAATTGGTCTTTTGGTCTTTTTTCAGTGTTCTCACAATTTAGAAAATTTACTTAAAAAAAAAGAAAATAACAATATAAAATTCTAGTGAAATAATGCATCTCTTTGAAACCAATCAAATAACATTCAATGTATATTTTTTAAAGATAATGTTACTGACCTGAAATTATATATTACACCTTCTAATTCAACAATATCACTCATTTTACTGATACCAATCAGCAAAAAGGCTTTCAAATACTGTCTTTCTACCATATGAAAATATTAAAGATCAAAGACCTGATTTTGTGACCTTTATTCAGGCGATATTCTGAAAAAAAAAAGTGTTCCAATTATACCTTATTTGTGAGTAACTAAATCTTAGTCAAACCAATCATCAGAGTTATACTGAATGATATACTGAGTACTGGTATACAACTCATTTTGATAATGGTTAAAAATGAGGAGCATCAGATTTCTGGCCAAGATGGAGGCATAGGTAGATACATTTTGCCTCCTCGCACAACCAAAAGAAGGACAACAAATTTAAAAACAAACAATAACCAGAAATGCCAGAAAATCAAACTGTATGAAAGTCTGACAACCAAGGAGTTAAAGAAGAAACATTCATCCAGACCGGTAGGAGAGGTGGAGACGGGCTGCTGGGGCAGAGAGGACTCAAGGCAAGGCAGTGGCTAGATGACTGGGCGGGCGAGGTGGCAGCTGGTGGACCAGGCAGTCCCACAGTTGCATGTAGATAAACTGGGAGGAAGAACTGGAGAACGAGAAAGATGTGTAACCCAGGGTTTCAATGTGGGGAAATAAAGTCTCAAAACCTCTGGCTGTAAAAATCTGTCAGGGTTGCAACAGCAGGAGAAACTTCCAGCCTTACGGGAGAGTTCACTGGAGTGACCCACAGGGTCCTAAAATGTATAGAAACCCGCCCACCCGGGAATCAGCACCACAAGGTCCCAATGTGCTTGTAGGTAGTGGGGGAAGGGCCAAGCAAGCAGCATTGTTCCCCTCTCTGACCCCTCCCCTACATATAATGCCACAATGCAACCATGTGGGTTGTCCCGCCCTGGTGAATACCTAAGGTCCCACCCCCTTATAACGTAACAGCTGCACCAGGCCAAAAAAAAAAAAATATATATATATATATATATATATATATATAGCCCTAATGAAAGAACAGATCAAAGCTCCAAAAATAGAACTTAGTGATGAAAAGATAGCCAACCTATCACATGCAGAGTTCAAAACCCTGGTGATCAAGATGCTCATAGAAATGATCAAGTATGGTCACAAAACAGAGGAAATAGTGAAGGCTATGCAAAGTGAAATAAAGGAAAATATACAGGGAATCAACAGTAATGGGAAGGAAACCGGGACTCAAATCAACGAGTTGGAGCAGAAGGGAGAAAGAAACATTCAACCAGAACACAATGAAGAAACAATAGATCAAAAAACTAAGGAGAGGCTTAGGAACCTCCAGGAGAACTTTAAACATTCCAACATCCGAATCATAGGGTGCCAGAAGGAGAAGAGGAAGAGCAAGAAATGGAAAACTTACTTGAAAAAATAATGAAGGAGAACTTCCCCAATCTGGCAAAGGAAATAGACTTCTAGGAAGTCCAGGAAGCCCAGAGAGTCCCAAAGAAGTTGGACCCAAGGAAGCACACACCAAGGCACATCAATTACATTACCCAAGATTAAAGATAAAGAGAGAATATTAAAAGCAGCAAGAGAAAAGGAGATAGTTACCTACAAAGGCGTTCCCATAAGATCATCAGCTGATTTCTCAAAAGAAACCTTGCAGGCAAGAAGCGACTGGAAAGAAGTATTTGAAGTCATGAAAGGCAACGGCCTACATCCAAGATTACTCTATCCAGCAAAGCTTTCACTTAAAATGGGAGGGCAGATAAAGTGCTTCCCAGATAAGGACAAGTTCAAGGAGTTCATCATCACCAAGCCCTTATTATATGAAATGTTAAAGGGACTTATTTAAGAAAAAGAAGATGATAAAAAATATGAACAGTAAAATGACAACAAACTCAAAACTATCAACAACTGAACCTAAAAAAAAAAAACAAACTAAGCAAACAACTAGATAAGGAACAGACTCACAGAAAAGGAGATCACATGAAGGGTTATCAGTGGGCAGGGGGTGGGGGGAGAATGGGGGAAAAGGTACAGGGAATAAAAAGCATAAATAGTATGTACAAAATAGACAGGGGGAGGATAAGAATAGCATGGGAAATGGAGAAGCCAAAGAACGTACATATGTATGATCCATGGACATGAACTAAGGGGTGGGGACGCTGGTGGGAAGGGGGATGCAGAGTGGAAGGGAATAAAGGGGAGAAAAAAATGGGACAACTGTAATAGCATAATCAATAAAATATATTAAAAAAGAAATGAGGAGCATCAACATACACATAACATACACTTCTCAGAGCAAAGAAAAACACATACTAAAGTTCACAAATCACATCACCCATCTCAAACATAGAATATGAGATTTCTTATTATCTGTTTACAAAAATCTCTAACTTGAGTTTAGAAATGCTTGATGATTAACAAATTAGAAAACACCTATCTGCATAGCCAATGGAAACAATAAGCTACATAAATTGCATTTATAGGGCAAAAGAATACTTGTTTAATTTCCTTTTGACAACAATATGACTAAATGAGGATGTGTAAAACAGCCATACCTCCTGGAGGAGAAAGCAAATAAATCTCTTTCTGGGGTAAATAAATAGCATCCCTGTGGCATCAACACTAACAGGATTGACAGATTATATAAAACTTCTAAAAGGCAACCATCAGACAACGTTCAAATGAGAAAGAACTGTAATTCCTGAGAATATGTAACCTGAAGCAAACTGCATGTTTTCTTTGAAATATTAATGGGGGGGGGGTCCCCCTCTCCTAGTAATTCCTGCGTCTCTTGGCTGTTCCTTTCATTTCCCACATGAATTGCAGTTTGTCACTTCTCATTTACCACTTGAAATAACATGGTAAGAGAATAATTATGTTGTAACTTGATAATTTTCCTGCAGATGGCTCTATAATCACAGGACTACCTAATAGTGCCCTAATGGTGTGTGTGAAAGTTCAACAACAACAACAACAACAAAAACAACAACATCAAAGAGGATGCCCAGGTTTTAAAATTCCTCAGTAAAAGCGCTTCCAAGACCGGACAAAGCTTTGTACTCTTGACTTTATCAGGCAACCTACGAACAAAAGAAAACTGTAAACAAACAAGTCTATTTTAAAAAACCATCTGCAGTAGGTAGACAATTTGGTCCTGGGTTGAGTTAGTTCTCCCCTAAGGAAAGCGCCACCCATCGTTTTGTTTCTTTTTCTGACCTGAGCATATTACTTTCCTCTGAGCTGGAAAGAGCCAGATCTTTTCAATTTATGAGAAATAAAGCAGCACCAAGATATTCTATTCTATTTTAAAATTATTAAAAAAAAAAATAGAAGTAACATCTGAATCTTAGCCCAGAGCCATTTTAAGAATCTGTAGTCTGAAGAGCTAAAAAACATCATTTCTGGCCCCCAATCTGTTTTTTTTTTCAGTAAAAATTCTTGTTAGTGGCAATTTTTTTAATACTTCATACCTCTCATTAATTAAATAATGAGAATCTACTTAATCACCCTCCTCATATTTTTTAACCATTAAGTAACAAGGCACAGTTAATTTTAGCTGTACTCTCAGGAAGAAATAAATCATGCAGTTCCTGAATTTATGAAAAGAACTACAGTATCTTAAAAAGTATGGTTTCTTACTACTAATTCTAGTGACCATTCTCAACAAAAGCCAAATTGTATCTCATCTTGAAAACACATCTAAGGGAGGGTATAACAGGCAGGGAGGAGATGGGAGATGGTGTCAGTTCTATATAGAACAAGGCAAAACAAAGTTTGACTAGTGTTTGGTATGCTTCATTAATAAAGACAACATACCACCCCAACAATAAGTGTCCCCTACCAGACATACTGGGAAACAGACACAAATCTCTGAAAAATGAATCTACTTGTTCTATGTTTCTAGAACACACTTACACACAGTAGGGCATAAATATTCTTCATAGCACTCATTAGTACTCTGTAGGGTAAGACAGGCTGCTCAGGTTCCAGATGTTGTGATGTGATGCTATATGATGAAAAAGAGTACTGGGTGTGGAGTCGAAGATAGGAACCCAGGTTTTAGCTGCACCTCTTAGGAGGTATGAGAGTTTAGGCTAGGTCTTGAATTTCCCTGAGTCTAAGTAAGTATTCATTTCTGTAAAATGCGGCACTAAACTAGGCCAAAGATTTCCTAATCATTTCACCATCAATAAAACCTTTTATTATATACTCAACCCCAAAATACTGAATTCCTATTTTGAAAGATTTTGGCCTTCCAAACTCCTTTTTATTGAGTTATAATGATTTTTTTCCTGGTTTAAAAAAAGAAAACACAAGGCCATGTAACTTCCATTCAGAACTTCTGATTAAAGCAAAATAAAGCACTGCCATGGTGAACTGAAATAATTCTAAGAAGAGAAATTTGTTGTTTTAACTAGCATGGATAATTTTATTTCAGTAAACTACACAATTTATTAGGTATTCTGAAATATTTTACATTTTGTCAGATTATTATTTTGAAGACCCAGGCTGTGACTTACTGGCATAGATAATACTTAGTGTCCACACCAGTCTTAAACTGTATTTTTATAATCATCTCTGCAAGTAGCATAATTAAAAGCCTAAAGCCTCACAAGAAAGGCTGACACAAAAGGGAATCCAAAAATATAGCTTCAACTTCTCAGTTCTCTAAGCTAAGAGTCCAAATGCTTTATATGCTAATAACATTTATGCAAGCAAATGAAGTATTTTATAAGGTGTTAGTAATATACTTCCATTACCTAATTAATATTTTTATTTAAAAGGAACATCTTTTTAAAAAGCTTTCTAGTGTTTCAAACAAAATAGCAGAGTGGGGGGTGGGGAAGAGAGAGGAAAAGTTTGACATCTTACCAATAGGTAACAACTCTTACTGAACTTTGGCACTGTTCTATTAGTTTTGTAACAATTTTTGTCTCTCACTAATGTGCAATTTGATCTACAAATCAAACATTTTATGTTTAACACAGTATCATCTGGAAAATAAAAGATTTTTGGCCATGCACTTCAAATAAACATGTGAGCAACTACACAGATGATTATACTTTTAATCATTTGTTATACTTTTAGCAACCAGTAAGAAGTTAAGGAATCAACAGGGAGCCCATCGCATTAAGTAGGCTGTGGCGCCTACACTATTTTGTAGTAAAGAATCTTGCCCTACGTGTTTGTGTTTAGGCTGGAGAATTTAGTGAATCAGTAAAAGAGATGGTTAAGCAGATTATAAACAAAGATGGGCCCTGGCTGGTGTAGCTCAGTGGATTGAGTGCAGGCCTATGAACCAAAGAGTTGCTGGTTTGATTCCCAGTCAGGGCACATGCCTGGGTTGCAGGCAAGGTCCCCGGTGGGAGGACGCGTTGAGAGGTAACCACACACTGATGTTTCTCTCCCTCTCTTTCTCCTTCCCTTCCCCTCTCTAAATAAATAAAATGTTAAAAAAAAAAAAAAACCACCACAAAGGTGGCTGTAATGAATACATAGGCTGGAAAGTTTACAGGTTACAATGGGATAGGAAAGGGTGAAAAGCAGATACCTTTACAGGTGTGCAATCTTGACACCTATTGCCCTAATACTGGTTATTGCAGACTTAAATGATTGATCTACAAAAAAAAAAAAAAGTTCAGACTGTGTTCCTACTCTTAAAACTAAAACAAATATCATCTGAATGTAAGAACATAGTTATCAAATGATAAAACTTCACATGGAAGACCAAATGTAGGTCTTCCTAGTTCTAATGTATGTATCTGAGGGTGAGACTATTACCAATGTAAATGAAAGAATTTCAGTGATCTTTTTTTTTTGCCCTCAGCTGAAGGTGTTTATTGCTTTTAGAGAGGAAAAGAAAGAGAGAGAGGAATATGAATGTGAAACAGAAACATCAAAATATGAATGTGAGACAGAAACATCGACCTCTGTCTCCTGAATATGCCGCAAATGAGGACTGAACACGTAACCTTTTGGTGTATGCGATGACACAGCAACCAGCTAAGCCACAGTGCCAGGGAAAATTCCAGTGGTCTTTGCCACTGAAAAGATTTTTACTTTTCTGACGAAAAACTGGAGTTTTTTTTCCTTCCTAAAATGCTTTTACAAAGTTTAAGCATGTTAAATTCTTTATAATATAGGTGGTTAAAATATACTGTAGTTCTCCTTGAACGATGCTGATTTTAGATAATCCAATACCTTCTCTGAGTCAACTGAGCCAAGAAGAACTATGAGTTGTATTGTTAACCATTTGAGTTTGTTTATTTATTCAACAAATATTCACTGAAATCTATTATGCAACTAGGTGCTGCAAATAAAGCAACAAGCAACATAAACTCCCTGCCATACCAAGTTTCTCCTGGGTGAGACAAAGAATGAACTAATTTTAGTATATCAGATGGTAGTAAGTGTTATAGAGAAAAATATAGTAAGGAGAAGGCAGTGATGGGGGCATTGTTGACATTTCATATAGGATAGTCAGAAAAGATTCCCAGTAATGAAGTGATATGCCATCAAAGAGAAAAGTATGTGAGAAAACTAGCTATGTGGCCGCTAAGAGAGGTGTGTTCTGGCAGAGAGAAGAGTAAATACAAAGGCTCTGAGACAAGAGAGTGCTCATTATCTTTAAAAAGCAATAAAAAGGGCAGTGTGGCCAGAGGGGTAAATTACTAGAAGATACAATCTGTGAAGTAACTGAGGGGATGAATAAGAAGGGTTTTGAAAGCCACTTAAGGAATTTCGAGATTACAGTGATAACAGATGCTATTGGAGGATTTTGAACAGGAGAATGGTATCACCTGACTTAAGATCTTAAATGCACCTTCCTATGTTAAAAAAAAGAAAAGACTGAAGGAAAACTGAGAGAGAAGTTGGGAAGATGTTGCCATAATTCAGGAACGAGATAACGGTGGCTTGGAAAGTGATGATAGCAATGGGTAGTGACAACCTATCAAATTCTTGAAGATAATTTTAGTATAAGAAATTCAGTATGGGAACATAACTACTGTTTCACTTTGAAACCATAACTCTTTTTTTTTCCTTTAGGGAAAGCATTCCTGTATAGTGGTTTTCCATACCCTGTCATGATGATACAGAGAAAACTGATCAGATCACTGGGGAGAAGTAGGGAGGGGCCATAGGAGGAGTTTGCTAAGGCAATGGTAAGCAGTCTAGGACAGGATTGGCTAAGAAGCTGAATGCCTCCAGAGCACAAGGAAATAAAAAGAGGGCATACTCTCTGGCTCCTGGGCTGGTTCTGTCTGACTTGCAGGCTCTTCTTCCTTGATGATCATGCTGCAGCTGCCTGCATTTCCCAACGGATGTTATTTTGGATGGGAAGAAACTCTGGGCACAGCCTAGGACAGGGCTGGCCAGGCAGAGGGCGACAGGTTTATCCTTTGGGTGTTCTAGAGGGAACTGGCTCTTAGGCAGAAGTCTGCCATTCTTCCAAAATTGTGTAGCTTTTGGATTTTATATTGTTTTAGTTTGTAAACTAACCCCATAGAAATAAAATAACTAAAAACAGGGGGAAATGATAGGAAAACTCCGGTGTTAAGAGTTTGGCCTTAAATTGAAAGGTTTAAGTGATTAAGGCTGTGACTTGCCCTGGCTAGTGTAGTTCAGTGGATTGAGAGCGGGCTGGGAACCAAAGGGTAGCCAGTTCGATACCCAGTCAGGGCACATGCCTGGGTCGCGGGCCAGATCCCCAGTGAGGGCCACGTGAAAGGCAACCATACACTGCTGTTTCTCTCCCTCTCTGTCTCCCTCCCTTCCCCTCTCTCTAAAGATAAAAAAAAAATAAAATCTTAAAAAAAAAAATTAAGCTGTGACTTGACAGGCTTAAGTGATTGCTTTGTAATAAAGACCCCTTTCCTTTATCACTAAACCTCTGCCTCTGGAATTTTGCCTAGAGGGTGGTGGCAGCAGTGGGACCCCAATTGCTGTTTGGTAACAATGTGAGGATCATGTTATTTTTATCTCAGTAACTAGGTCAACTAAGTGCACTGTAGAGTAGTAGCTGGATTACCTATAATTTACCATTTTTTGCAAATTTACTCCTATTATTGTGTATGACTAGAAGTTAACTGCATGTGTGAGGGTGAAAATAGGACAAATAATTCAGCTTCTTATACAAAGAAAGTTAACAGATTTTTGATGATTTAAACAGCCAGAGTAGGAGGAAGCTGAAAGTACAGCATGAAGCAGGAAGTCATTAACAGATGATGTTCCCTATTATAGACAACATAAACTAACAGCTTCATAGTTCATCTATTTTTTTCTTTTAATTCAGAAACCATATCCTGGATTCTCCAGTGTACGCCCAGAGGGCAACAATTACAAAACATAAAAATATTTAAAGGTTACTTCTTTCCAAAGGTCAAAGTTATCTTTCGACTATACGTATCTTGAAGACAGGGTACAGGGTTCATGCTTTACTCATACTTAAATCCTGAAAGCCTGAAAGAGTTATTTGTTCACAAGGAGCATTAATATATATTCACTGACTTTAAAGAATGGATTCACATTTTAATGAAGCCACTTTAGTGGCAAAGTGTTTCCAATTCTCATATTATTTTTCAAAACTTATAAATATCTTTGGTGATACTGGAAAAGATACTGATAACTTGATTTCAGATAGTATCACATTTATAGTTCAAAAATTATCAAGCACATGTTAGGAAACTTGAATTTTATTACTTAATTATTAAGTATTAATTATTTTTTAAAAAAGATTTTTACTTATTCATTTTCAGAGAGAGGGGAAAGGAGACGGAAACAGAGAGAGAGAGAGAAATATCAACTGGCTGCCTCTTGCTCACCCCCACTTAAGGACCTGGCCCACAACCCAGGCATGTGCCCTGACTGGGAACTGAACCAGTAACCTTTTGGCTCACAGGCAGGTGCTCAATCCACTGAGCCACACCAGCCAGGGCAAATATTAATTATTTTTTAATACTAGCCATCATAAAGCTAAAGAGGGTACTAAATAAGAACCATAAGTATTCACTTAAATTTATAGAGAAAAGGTGAATTTTCTATTCATGGAGTGAATATTCTCTTAAGTTTTATATAAAGCATTTATGTTTAGAGAAAGTCATGGCACATGTTTCAACAGAATCTGTTTCATATTCATACTTGGGATGCAACTGATTCTCAAGCTACTAGGAACTTTTAGCACTGGGTTCTATGAGAAATAATAGCTGAGCTTTTTATATCAAAATCAAATTATTTAAATAATTTATGCCTTGGGGCTAGCAGTGTTTTTTAAATGTTTAAAAGACTAAACTATAAATTTTATCTATATAGCATATACTACAGTCCTCAAAATTTGATATTATACAAGTACAATAAATGACTTTTCAAAGTAAAATCATTACTGGTTAAACAAAGGGAGTATGAGTGATGGCAAATTTAATGTCAACAAATTACTCAGGATGTGAATGCCTTCCCTAATTTTGCGCAGGGGCCATGCTAATCTTCTCTGTATCGTTCCAATTTTAGTATATGTGCTGCCGAAGCGAGCACTGCCTTCCCTAATTTTGAATGATATCCTAAACCCCCCAACATCCACAGTGATAAAATTTAGTATTTCTTAATTTATTCCTTCTTTCCTATACAGTGGTACCTGGGTATTCGTCGTTAATTCATTCTAGAACTTATGAGGAGTGCTGAAATCGACGAATACCAAACAATGAAGCATTTTCTCAATTAAGCATTTTCTCTTGCAGGGCTTCATTGTAACTCATACAAGTGTGATGAGTCCCGAGCAAGTGCTGAGTGCTGAAACTTTTTTCAAAATGCAAAGAGTACAGGGTTTGATGAGTTCTGAAACCAACGAGTACCAAGGTATGACTGTACTTAAAATAATCCTCAATGTATGAGGCAAAAAACAAAACAAAATAAAGTTCACATTTCTATTGATGCTGACCATCAGACATTGGGCTTAATCTCCAAAAACATTTACAGACTTCAACTACATATCCTTTAAAAACCATACAAGTTACACACACACACATACACACTGGGTTTTATCCTACATTTGGTTTGTGAGGTCTCAAAGAGTTGAAATACCAGCAGCTGAAGAGTTCAATAAACCCTAAAAGCAAGCTCTGAAATTCAGCCATATTTTTTCTTCTTTAAAAAGAAATAGAGGTCAGAAAATAAATATCACTGTACAACCACATCACATCAGTACAAATAACTGGACATACAGGACTCACTGGTTACTTTTCCTTCTGCTTTTTGACTTGAAATCAGATGAAACATATTATTGACTTATCACAAAATGAACATCTTATAACTATGGATTAAAAGCCTATTATCTGCAATAATACAATTTTGACACTGTTCTGAACAGTAGTTACTGTCAGCATAAACAGTGGCTATTTCTTCTTATTAAACTATGAAGAAAATGTCATTCAGTGACCAAATTGAATATAAACTTGGAATGAATTTTAGAACCATCCCCTTTACATACTAAAATTTTTCTGCTAGTCTGACATGTAAGGTCAGAGAAAGAATTGACCGCTTTGGAAATTTTACATCACGGTAGCCTTCAAATAGAGACAGATTGTCTAACAGCCAGAAATAAAACTCTGAAGTACCTACAGTTGTGTGTGCCCTCTATGCTTCTCTGCCAAAGAAACAGCAAAAACCTATCCCAACTCATGTTCAATAACTGAAGGGTCCACTCACGAAGTTCTGCTGAAGTCGGTGTTGTGAATAAATAGGGTTTATTGTATAATCACTAGGATTCTTGCTAGTCTTACAGGCCTATGATAATTGTTTAGAACACACTGCTCTGTTAGCTTCCTAGGGACTTCTATAGGACATACTCTTTGAGAGTACTCTACTTGCTGCTCGACTAGCTATTTTCAAGGATAAAATGGAGGTAACAGTTTCTCTATAGTTCTAACTCTTGTTGACCTTTTCCTTACTGGTTCAGAGAGCCAGTAATTTTTTTTTTTAATGTTCATTAAATTGCCCTGGCTGGTATAGCTCAGTGGATTGAGTGCAGGCCTGCGAACCAAAAGGTCGCTGGTTCGATTCCCAGTCAGGACACATGCCTGGGGTGCGGGCCAAGTCCCCAGCAGGGGACGAACTAGAGGCAACCACACACTGATGTTTTCCTCTCTTTTTCCCTCCCTTCCCCTCCCTCTAAAAATAAATAAATCAATTCTTTAAAAAATAAAAATAATAAAATTTTTATTAAATTTATTGGAGTGACACTGGTTAATAAAATTACATGTTTCAAGCATACGATTCTATAATACATCATCTGTATATTGTACTGTATGTTCACCACCTATAGTCAAGTCTCCTTCTGTCACCATTTATTCTCCCTTTACCTTCTTCTACCTCCTGCCAGTAATCTTTGAATTGGTAGTTTTCTAAGTTATTTACTTCTACCAGCTCCAGAAAGTTGTATTTGTCCTCTTTCCTATTTAAAAAAATCCTTAGTTTAGCCACCCTCAGGATTTAATATTCTGACTTTTCCTATATAATAGCTGTATTAATTCTATTTAGTATGTATATTAAAATGCTAGTTCACTGGACATGGTTTTAGTGGTCTTTGTGGTTCGGGAATACCTCAGTATATCTCAAGAGGTGCCCCTAAAATTTCAAATTAAATACTAAAAACAATTCAAAATTCACATTAATTAAAAAAAAGCCATTTCCAACAAAATAAAATCCTGTAAAATTTTGGGGAAAATGGAAGTCCCCATTTACCAAACTGTAGTCAATTACCAATCCACAGTTTAAAGACCTCTGTTTCTGTATGCAGCAAAGCAAGGAAAAGTGGAATCTAAATGGCTTTGAGTCATCCCCAAAACAATAAAGTGACTTATGTGGAGAAGAGTTAGAAAAGTATTTTTTTAATGGCAGGGGTGGTAAAATACACTCTGAGAGCAAAGAAATGATCTGATAAACTGTAATGGCTTTTGTGAGAAAATATATACGTACTTAAAAACAGGACAAAGGACAGTATAGCATTTGATAAAGAAACAAATAGATTCGGTCATCAGCCCATGTATGGGACTGCAAACTAGTTATTTTCAAAATGAATGAAACATGCCATTTTGATAAATATTTAAGATTTGATGTTCAAAAGATGTTTTCAAATTCTACTGAACCTGACAGAATACAACTTCAGGAATTTGCGTCTAAAGGCATTCTAGAATTTGTCTGGGTGTTTACTTTCTGGTGATAAAAATCTTGAAAGTGTCTTGCTTCTTTCTTACTTCAGAGTTCTGCGTTTTCTGTGGCATATTTTTAAAAAAGGATTTATGTTTGGAAATAAATACTAACACCGAGTTAAGTAATAAAGTATAAAAAACAAAGAAACTTCTCACCATCTGAGGAATGTTTCAGATGGTCATAAAGATGTTCAACCAATGATAAAAAATTTTTTAAAAAGCATTGACTTAAATTTTTTTTTAATTTATTGATTTCAGAGAGAGGGGAGGGGAAGAGGGGGGAGAGAGAGAAAGAAAGAGAGACACCTATTTGTTGTTGCACTTATTTCTGTATTCATTGGTTGATTCTGATCACAGACAGAACCTGCAGAATTGGTGCATGAGGACAATACTAACCAACTGAGCTGCACTGCCAGGGCAAAAAATACAGACTTCTGATAGTTCAGAAAACAGAAATAATTAGTATGTATTCTAGGCAGCAGAACTTGACTCAACATATTTTCCCCTCCTTTTGTAGGTTCCCTTTCTGAAAATGAATGCTGTTATTGCTAAAAAAGTCTACTTTGTTCAATATTTCAGCCTGTCTAGAGACGCAAGTAGAAAATTAAAGGTGCTTAAGGATAACCATTTCTTCATCAGTAGGAAGAAAACTATGCCCGTATGCTTTTTGGTTATGTATTGAGCATGTCAGTTTTAAAATCCTTAGTGATCAGCATTTTCGACCTGAAAGGAACTTCAGATTTCCCACTCCAAGCTTCCTAAGGGATAACTATATGATTGGTCATATAACCAGTCAATAACTGAGCCAGCAGATTTGAGCGGACACCATTCCCTTAATCTTATGTGCTCCTTTAATGATGTCAATACACCCTTACTGGACCTTCACCCACAGACAGAAGTTACCATTCAGCTGTTCTGCAGAGAGGAAAGAGGAACTGAGGTCTGTATTTATAATACCGAAATAATACGCTATCATGGCTTACAAAAAGAAAAGGCCTCTAATCAATGCTCTAAGGTCAAATTATGTAGATTATCAATGCCTTTCGTGTATTAAGTAATCCAGCCTATTACTTATTTATTTGTAATGAGCGGCACTAACCTAGCTCTTTCACTGTATCTTTAATAAAGGTAATATGTGTTTTACAGATTAAAAATTGGATAAGCTGCAAACTTTAAAATCTGAGATGTTACTGTCGAGTTTCCAGTTTGGTATGGGAAGCATAATATCCAAATGATCATGAAATAAAATACACATAGTCTGTTTTCATTTTTATACCCATTTTTTAAAAACAATTCACATATCTTTCAGGAAAAACATTCAAATAGAAAACCATAACTTTAAAGTCCTAGTTGTTTTAGACACTGAAAAGGTAAATAGTGTAACTGTAAGTGTTCTCAGAAGTGTATTATTTTGGCATTATTTGTCAAGGTATCTGTTTTTAAAGATTTTTTAAAAATATTTCTTTTAAAAACTTGAGATTTCAACATAGAAATCAATCTAAAATATACTTCCAATTAATTAAAATACATTTATAATTTATATATCCTTAAGAGCATTCAATATGTTTAAATACTACTTTCTGAATCCTTTCGAAGTAGACAATCAGGTTTGAAGTTGGTGTTAAATACAGAACTAAAAAAACAGCATTCTATTCTGTTTCATAAAACTATCAAATAACCCCAACTAAGTTAGCTAGTAATACAATATATAAATAGGGTTGGCTTGTGAAATTTCCTAATGGTTCTGAAAAGAATCAAGGTTTCATAAGAATTCAGTGGCTTTCCCTGACCGTGCTGCTCCTCCTGCAGCAATACAGATAACTACTTCTAAGTAGTGAATGTAGTTAAGATCAGGAATGCTAGTGACCTCCAGTGTCTTTTTCCTTCCAAACTCTTCTGTCTATTTTGTCCTTTTGGTTTAAAAATGAAAGAACTATGGAACACTGAAAATAAATTGCTTCTTAAAATTCATTTCAAACTAAGAAGAAATAAGAGGAACTTTTCACATAGTATTATGTTATTTTTTACCTGTATAGTTCTACTAAATATTAATATGTAATTTAACTTGTTTATTCTCATGGAATTATAGCAATAAATTATAAGAAAATTATACAGTTAAATGTTTTAGCAATTCTGTCCATTTTAAATGATTTGTTAATCTAGCAGAAATCATCTGTTATACAGTTGAACTGCCTACCTCTACATAGCACACAACTGTTAAAATGTAAATTGCCCAACTATTTTTAGCTGTTGCTGAAAAAAATTCCTGTCTTCGGGAATAATGATTTGAGGCATTGTGTACATTTTGTTTATCAAGCAGCTATTCAGCCTCTAGTGGGCCCAAGTGCTTATGCAAGCAAAAGCTTTTAAGAATTTTTGCAGCTGCAATCCAACCTTCCAGGTAGGCTGCAGGTTCAGAGCACATCTGCCCTAGGCTGCATAAAACTCAGATCCATCTGGAACTGAGTTTCAAAGAGGATTTCAAATTTGAGTTTTCATGTATCACAAGGAATAGAAGGCGGGGGGGGGGGAGGGTGGAGAACACAGGAAAGAAGGAAAGCAAACAACCAAAAGATGCTATCTCTATTTCAGCCTTAATAAAAATGAAAAGCCCAGACCCATGCTGCTTCTTCTAGATTACTACTTGCCAAGCCGGATATTCCAATTCAGTGTATACTTGGATGAGCGGTGACTCATCCAGCAGCACCTGCGCCCATGTGTTAAGTACTGCCAAATAAAAGCCTAACATCCATTTACACAACAAAGAGATGTACCCCACAAGGCATGGGGCCTCAATCCAAAAGCACCATTCCCCATTTGTTCTAAGGAAAGGGAGAGGAAAAAAAAACTTCCCTTCTCACACCAGGGATTTTAAATTGTAGGTAGATTTATGACAGGTTCATTTACAAATACTTTTACTCTTTAAAAGAATAAAGTATATTTAATAGCACAAACACGCCTACAGCATTAGATTATCATGGCCATTAATGATCATTCACCAAACCTTTCCAACCTCCTTCATGAACACTCTTTATTCTCAAAGGATACATTTTTGAGCAAAGAGGGATCAACAAACTAGTTGCTTGAAAGCTTTCTTGATGCTGGGCTGAAGTTAGGAAAGGCTTAATGAAGGCTTTAAAATCCACAAGGGCTTCACAATGAACATCTGACTTGGTGATTTATGCATATTAATAACCTCAGTCCTACCAATGCAAGCTGAGTCCAACATGTCCTCCGAATCTTAATGTCTCTAGCTCCACTGGGATTATTACAAATGTAAATTTCTAAGATTCTCAGCTATTAATCTCTGTCTGTCCTCCTGTTCAGCAACATAATGACTAATTAAACATCAAAAGACCTGTACAGGAGATCTTCTTTGACAGCTACCGGCCTAGTCCTTTTCCCAAGAGGGGAATTCAAATGACAGGGACATGGAGTAAAAGCTTATGAGTGAGCTACAAATCATTGCAGGGAAATCTAAAAACCTAACATTAAATGCAGATTTATCTCAATCAATGATTCTGTTAAGCAGTGAACAGTTACTATGTGAAATGTGCTTGCTTACTGACACCAATCAAATATATCCTATAGCCAGCAAATATTGAGTATCTGAAATCAGTTTGTTTACCACAAAGTCATAAAAATGGGTACTTACAGAAGAAGGCAAACCAGGAGGTACCTTTCTGACTTTCTTTGCTTGCAAAGAATCTGTACATGGAAAACAATATAATTCATCAGCATTTGTATTAGAAAAGAACAGACTTCAAATAAACAGGAAATTTTTCCTCCTAGTGCCTTTCTTATTTTCCAATACTTAGGTGTAAGCAACTGAGTATAGGGATGGGGGCCTCATTCTTCTTAACTGGTTTCAGTGCAAAACAGGCTCTAATGAAGTGATATATTTTGAAATACATATTCCATAAGTATGGAGAGATTACAGCAAACAAAGATAGGGAAGAAAACAATAAACCAATAAGCATGTGTGAGGAAAGAGAATATTTCTTTTTTTTTTATAGTATATTTTATTGATTATGCTATTACAGTTGTCCCAATTTTTTTCTCCCCTTTCTCCCCCCTCCACACTGTACCCCTCCACCCTCTAGCATTCCCCCCACCCTTAGTTCATGTCCATGGGTCATACATATAAATTCTTTGGCTTCTCTATTTTCTTTACTATTCATTACCTCCCCTGTCTATTTTGTACCTACCAGTTATGCTTCTTATTCCCCATACCTTTGCCCCCAATTCTCCTCCTCCCCTCTCCCCACTGATAACCCTCCATGTGATCTCCATTTCTGATTCTGTTCCTGTTTTAATTGTTTGCTCAGTTTTTGTTTTTGTTTTTTAGGTTCAGTAGTTGATAGTTATGAGTTGATAGTTTGCTGTCATTTTACTCTTCATAGGTTTTGATCTTCTTCTATTTCTTAGATAAGTCCCTTTAACATTTCATATAAGGGCTTGGTGATGATGAACTCCTTTAACTTGACCTTATCTGGGAAGCACTTTATCTGCCCTCGCATTCTAAATGATAGCTTTGCTGGATAGAGTAATCTTGGATGCAGGTCCTTGTCTTTCATGCCTTCAAATACTTCTTTCCAGCCCCTTCTAGCCTGCTCAAAAGGTTTCTTTTGAGCAATCGGCTGATGATCTTATAGGAACTCCTTTGTAGGTAACTATCTCCTTTTCTTTAATCTTGGATAACTTAATTATGATGTGCCTTGTGCTTCCTTGGGTCCAACTTCTTTGGGACTCTCTGGGCTTCCTGGAAGTCTATTTCCTTTGCCAGACTGGAGAAGTTCTCCTTCATTACTTGTTGATATAAGTTTTCAATCTCTTGCTCTTCCTTTTCTCCTTCTGGCACCCCTATAATTTGGATGTTGGAGCACTTAAAGTTCTCCTGGAGATTCCCAAGCCTCTCCTCATTTTTTGGAATTATTTCTTTATTCTATTCTGGTTAGATGTTTATTTCTTCCTTTTGTTCCAAATTGTTAATATGAGTCCTGATTTCCTTCCCATCACTGTTGGTTCCCTGTATATTTTCCTTTATTTCACTTTGTACAGCCTTCATTTTGCAACTGGGCTCAATGAATTCTGTGAGCATCCTGATTACCAGTGTTTTGGACTCTGCATCAGATAGGTTATTTATCTCCTCGTTGCTTAGGTCTTTTTCTGGAGTTTTAATCTGTTCTTTCATTTGGGCCATATTTCTTTATCTCGGTGCACTTGATATGTTGTGAGGGGGCAGGGCCTTAGGTGTTCGCCAGAGCAGGGTAACACTCTTTGCTGCATTGTGGTGCTGCATGTGGAAGAGGGGTCAGAGAAGGAACAATACCACTCGCTCGCTCGCTCTGCTCTAGCGCATTTTCCAATGAACTCTCCTGTGAGACTGGAAATTTCTCCCACCTTTGCAACCCCCACAGCTAGAGTTTTTAAATCTTTAGTTTCCCTGTCAGCCAGCCCCACCTTGCTCGTACCATCTTGACACTGGCCCTCTCCACCAGCTTCCTGTCTCCACTCCTTCTACCAGTCTAGATAAATGTATCTTTAACTCCTTGGTTGCTGGGAGTTTCAGGCAGTTCTGGCTGTTTATTGTTTTTACATTGGTTGTTATCCTTCTTTTGCTTGTGTGAGGAAGTGAAACGTTTTGTACCTATGTCTGGAACTCTCTCTCTCTTTTGTTAATCCTTACCTGAGAACATTTTTTTTTCATTGCTTCTAGGGAGAAAGGAAAGGAGAGAGAAACACTGATTGGTGCTGCATGCCTGTAGCCAGACCAGAGATTGTGTGTGCCCCAACCAGGGATGGCACCTGCAACCCATGTATGTGCCCTGACTGGGAATTGAACCTGCAACCTTTCAGTTACAGAAGGAGGCTCCAACCAATTGAGCCATACCAGTCAGGGGAGGAATTAACATTTAAGTACCTCTTACTAAGCCCAGGCTCTACACTAGGCACTTACATCATTTATCTTAGTTTCACTTGCAGTGGGGCATTCAATGCAAGAGGTCATTTTCATAATATGACCCCTTAACAGAGACAAATTTAGTGTCCACACACCACACTGAAAATACAGTTGATTTTTAACAATCTATGGTTAAAACTTAAAGTTCATCAAGAATTACGGTTTAATTCATCCTTGGATGTTTACATTTATTTCCAAGTATACAGTGATCCCTCACCTATCGCGGGAGTTACGTTCCACAGACCCCTGCAATAGGTGAAAATCTGCGAAGTAGTTGTGTTATATTTATTTTATTATTTATATATATTTTAAGGCTTTATAAACCCTTCCCACACTCCTGTAAGCCTTTCCCACTCTCGTATTAACCTTTCCCACACTCTTATAAACACTTCATATGCTCTTAAACACTTTCTACACTCTTAAACCTACATAATTTTTACAACATATAAAATTCTACATAGGTACTCACCAGTGAAGTATACTACAACTTGAATGATGAAGATCATGAATTATGTAGTTGTGCAGTACTGATGGCAATGAAGGCAAAGACGATGAGATGAATGTACTGCACAGCCCAGAAGAGCATTACAGCTCTTCTGAAGGCACCACTTCATCAGGCGCTTCATCAGGTGGTGCAGTATCTTTGCCCTGGGCTGTAACTTCTATTTCCACTAAAGGCGTAGGTGTAACTGATCTCTTTGTCCGAGTGATGAACATAGTTATGGGGAGTTGCTGGCGCTGCTTTTTCTTCTGAGTGAGAAGGTTGCTATAAACTGACATGCCACTCTCAACTGTATTTACGAAGTGCAACTAACGAAGCATCTGGGGGTCCCATTCTTCAGCCACTCACTGAAGTTCTTTGGCCATTCTGACCATGGTTGCAAGACAATCAAGTGTTAGGCCAACCTCCTCCTCTTCTCCAACCCGTAGTTCATCTTGTTCCTCATCCTCTTCTTCACTTGCTGACTTTGTAATCTCTGTCAGGTCTTTGTCCGTCAACAGTTGTGAGTGGACATCTGCAGAGGCAGTTTCTCCATGCAGAGAAATGCTCTTTAGTATAAGGAGTCTCTGAAATTTGTCAAATCAGCCCTTGCTGGCACTGAATGGGGTTGGTCTGGTGGGAGAAGCACTCGACGGTCCTGCTTCTGCACCATCATCCTCATCTTCACCCTTGTCACTGTCATGAACGTCTGTGCTTTCCGCAATACTATCATAAAGTTTCTTGGCCTTTGTCCGGATGGTGTTGGTATCCAGTGAGATATTCTTCTTCCTGCAGTCATTTATCCACAGGGCCAATGCAGACTCCATCCTCACAATGGCCTTACTGCGGGAAGTGACCACCCTCTTTGCAGTCTTGTTAAAAGTCATTGTTGTTGTAGACCTAATATTCTTCTCTTCTTTATGTAGCAAACAGCAGATTCGTTGATCCTGTAAATGGTAGCCTACAGCCGCGTAGGTTTTGCCTCCCTTTAACATATCGAGAAGTTCCACCTTTTCTTTGATGGTAAACATATTCCTCTGGCACTTCGGTTCACTGCCAGAAGCTTTAGAAGGCACAGAATGTTTGGGTGGCATCATAGGGCTTGAAATAAATTGAAACTTTTACAAAAATTTCACAAAACGCAACACTGCAGAGCAACACTACATGTAGAGATCAGACGTCGATGTGAAGTGGACAAGGAGAGATGCTGAACGTGTGGGCACAGTGCGGGAGAGCAAACAGACCGATGCTACAGTCACTGAGCCAATCAGCGCCCAGGATACAGAACACAGTGCTGTGGTTGGTCGCCTTCCATTCCATCAGCCAATAGTGTGCCATGCACGATCTCACATTGGCAAACTTGCACAAGCGGTAGTGGCGTACTGTATTTCCATTGTGTACAGTATGGTATTCATCCGCTGATTAAATACATACTGTATATTACTTCAATTTAATATTCTTTTAATATGTTTGAATTAACATTTTTATATTTTTATATTGTTTTAAATTTCTTAGGCAAAAATAATTAAAATCATGTTATATAAATACCTATATACTGCAAAATCCCGTGATATAGCGAAAACTCCGCAATACAGAATTACATATATTTTTTTTAATAAACCCGTGATACAGCGAAGCCGCAGTAAGTGAACCGCAATATAGCGAGGGACGAATGTATTTCCTTCTAACACATAAATGACTAAATTAATAAAAATGAAAACATAAGTACTTTAATATGCCTAACCAGCCTTACTTGGTATTTTAATGTTACTATTTGTAAAATTTAAAATTTAAAACTTGTTCTTATTTATTGTTAAAAAAAGGTGGTAAGTATACTTTTCTAATATTTCACAAACAATGGATCAAATTCAGGATTTTTCAGAAGAGTTCACTATTAAGGAGAGAGAACACAGAAGAAAGTTGACATAAAGTACAATTTATTTCTGAAAACTGTAAAAATGGGAATTGAACAAGCATGGTATTTTCCTGGATCATAAATGATATAATTTTATAAGACATGCAGTTGTTTAAGAAAGAATGAAACTCATTTAAACTGAGGGTGCAAATGTTTACAGTACATATCCCAGGAGGTTATAAAGCTAAAAAAGCAACTTTATAAGTAGAAGTAGCATGTGGAAAATTTTATACAATAAAACGGGGGGGGGAAGCATTCATTAGCATCCAAGTGACTGCCCCAACAGGCAGTCGATATTTCCTTAAAACAATGTACCAAAGATAAACAACATCTGGCACACTCTGTATTTCTTTATGAAATTTATAAGCAAAATTCTTGTTTTTTTTTGTGAAGCTTTTCCACAATCTGACTCTTTACAACTAATACAGCATCCCTTGAACAAAAGCCACCCTGAACCAAGAGAATCAAATGAACTACTCCGGTTAGTTTGGAGCCCATCACTCTATTATGGGGTAATTATTTGGAGAAGATATTGCTGTTTAGTTTAGGATTGTTTTCTCCTGCCAGGTGAGTAGAACTTTTTCGTTTATTTTATTTCATCATTAATTGTCACTGTATAATCACATACATAATGCGAAATTTAAAATCATGAATTTGGAATTGACACCACTTTTGGGAGGGTGCGAAGTGTGAGTTAAGAGAGATGGTTAGATTAAAATTTCAGCTTCATCATAAAGCAGCTGTGTGAGCTTGGGCAAGTTACTTAACCTTTTTGAGCTTCAGCTATCTAAGATGGAAAAGGAGAATAACACTTCCTGGAGTTGTTTTAATAAAGATAACACATAAAACAGGTTCAGGGCAGTGCCTGCAGATAGTGACACTAAATAAATTTTAGCCATTATTATTAGGTTTATATTAAAATCTGGCAAAATGATTATGAATTAGATAGTAGATGCTGTTTATTTATTATAATTTTTAGCCTTACAGATGCAAGTCCTCAAAGAATTGGTTAAAAACTCAGAATTGTTCCTCTCTACAGAAATCTTTTGTAAAAGGCGAAAGTTTTATGCAATCTGAAGAGAAACCACAGTACAGTTAGATACTGTTTTCCAGAATGTTGATTGCCTAAAGCATCTAAATGACTTGAGAAGATGCTGAGACTGGTGTAAATGACCTCTGAGGCCCTTTCAACTGAGATTTTATGAATAACTGCAATGCCAAGAAAAAGTGGCTAAGACTAAGAAATACAATGAAGAATAGGAGAAAAATAATCCACTAAATGGTATGCATACAGGGCCTGAGTTGGCTTCTCTGGGTACCAAGCCTTGACTAATAAATAAGTTACTTAGCTTCCTGGGTCTTGGGTTCCTCATTTGTAACAAGAGGTTAATATTGCAATCTCAAAGAGTTTTTTGTAAAAGTGTATACCATACCTGATATGGAGATGATAAACAGTATCTACAATTATCAATCAAAATGTAAATGAATAAAATATAAATATTAATTTCTGGAAAATTTGGGTTTTTGTGAAATCCACCCTCTTTTCCTAGTTTAAATAGTTCATTTTCTCCCTGAACTTTTAGTGGTAGTATATTGGTCTATAGTAGTGTTTTCTTGTCACAGTAGATGTTCACATAACATACTAAAACAAATTATTTTCTAGAGTGACATTACTACACCTAGACTCAAATGAAGGCTCCTACCCTAACTCATTTGGTGGGAAACAAAAGTGGAGATGAAGAAAAAGCAATTTACAATTAATAATTTTGTTTTCAAAACAAAAGGTATATTGGCCTAAATCATCTGGGTTCACTTTAACAGTACAAATACTAAATCACCCATAACACTGAGAGGGCATATCTAATCAGAGCTCTCTGCTGAATGGGACAATCTACTAAATGGGATTCACCAAAAATTCCCACATATAAACAGTGATTAGATAAGGTGTCAGAGTACACCTGAAACTTGCTGTAAGTAGCAACACAAAACAGATTAGCCTGGTTGGGCAGTGTATAAAGAAAATGAGGGTTGAATGCTTAATAGGTACTATGTTTCCTTTTGAGGTAATGTTTTGGATCTAGATAGAGATGATGGTTGCACAGCACTGTGAATATACTAAATGTCACGGAATTGTACACTTTAATATGATTAATTTTACCTCATTTTTTAAAAAAGTGGGAAGTAGAAGCAATTAATATGCAAAGAACATTGGATTTGGAGTCAGACAATCCTGTTTTACCTAAGACATCTACTAATAATATGAATGTGTCCTCTTTTAAGGCTCAGTTTTATGTTAAATCTGTATTATATCCATTGCCTAAAAGGACTGTTTTATTGATGAGATGAAAATGTACATGAAACCGCTTTCTAAACTGTTCAGCATTATATCAATTTTAGTAAAAAACTAAGGTGTTAACATGAGCACATGGTATTTTTATAAGAGGAAAAACTAGTTTCATTTTTCAGTTCTATTTATTCCTCCTGTACTGATGACCAAACAAGAGTATTAAACTGTTTATTAAATATCTAACATATATTATTTTATGAAAATAAGACCCCCAATAGCAACATGATACCCAAGAAATCAAATTTTTTTCTAATTAAAAGAGCAGTCAGAAGAGACTAGAGGGGAGGAGAAACATCTGTAGGATGGGATTTGTCATGTGACACACTTACCAAGTGCTGCAGAGTCATGGAGTGGTCTTCTCCTGGAACTTGTGGCAGAGAATGAGTAGTATGGTGTCCCAGGTTTTCCTGAAGAAGACAGCTGTGCTGGGCTTCCAAGTCCTAGATCTTGTCTCAGGAGACTAGACTATAAGGCCAAAGAAACATGTTATGTTCCCAATGATGATGACCCAAACGTGAAAATTTCATAACTTCTGAATTATTTATAGTACCTCCAACAATGCCTTGAATTTAGAAGGCATCCACGAAGTACTTATTTGAGTTCTATTAGACCACTGGTTTAAGTACATATCTGTCCTTTTCCCCATCCTCACGTTGCCTGCTTTCAAGTAATTATGTAGATCTATATAATCTTAAGGGTGAAAGACAATGTAGTTACTATGTGGTTCCACTCATTAATCATTAAGAATTTTAAGAAAACAAACAAAAAAACACCACGTAGTCTTTGCTTGAATGCTTTCATTACAACACAGGCAGTCACTTTTGTTCTTTTTCTTTTTGAATAGCTCTCATTGTGAAGAGTGCCAATATTTTCAAGACTAGCCATTCCTGTTTTCTCCACCTGTGCCTCATGACATGGGTTTGAGTACCCTCCTCACCATCCCTAACAAAGACCTCAGGATTTATTTTCAGCATATCAAAGTTCCTTGTAAAATGGAATGGTGGACAATATGCCAGATTAGTACAGAACAGTTTTCAACAACCCATTTGTGCTAGTTCATATTCAAAGGTTAAGAGTGATCACACCCTATTGCTCTTTATTGCATATGCTGTAATTAGGTAATGTCCCTCTAATGGTGTCCTTTAGTTTGTGTTTTTTGATTCCAAGTATGTACAAAGACTTAAGATTTATCACTGATAAAATTCACCTTGTTATATTTAATCCATAATAATAATACATTTCTATTTTTTTTATATTGAGTCTGTCAAGCAAGACTTGCCAGCCTTCCAGCATCTAGGCATAAAAAATGTGGTGAGTGATTTCAAGATGGTGGTGGAGTAGATGGAAGCTACACTTACCTACTACCAGGACCAAACTGCAATTACAACTAAATTCAAGAACAATCTTCCTAAATAACCAACTGAAGACTAGCTAAAGTGGAATCTTATAACTAATGATTTACAGAAGAAGCCACATTAAGACTGGTAGAAAGGGGAGAGATGTGAAAAGTACTGGCCCTGCACCTAAAGGTGGCATCTGAAGTTCTGGAGAAATAGCTCAGCTGCAGGGGCTCCCCCTGAGAAGTGTGGTGCTGAAACCTGAAGCCAGGCTCTCCAGTCTAGAACACCAGAGTTGGGAAGAGGTGTCCGAGTAACATCTAGCTGTGAAAAGCAGTGGGTTTCTCTCTACCATAGAGATGGGAGTTTGCTAGAGTGTCTTAAAGGGCGAACACTCAAAATTTTGCTTGCAGCCACTCACCCTGGGCTCCAGTGAAGGGAGAGCAGAGCAAACTAGAGTCATGTGAGTCTGGGGTTCATGGCTCTTGGGAGACCTGGGGGAATAGCCACCAGTATCCCTGTGTTGAGTCATTCTCCAATACGGCAAACATCATCTTTCTTGGGTGGAGCAGTCCCCTCCAGTGTGCCATCAGCCTGGGGAAAGCAATTCCCCACCCTCTGGATTTCCTTCCCTTTCATTTTACCCTGCAAATCTTAGGCCCTGCTGAGGAGTCAGCTGACTTGTCCAAGGTGTAGAGGTCTGGGCAAACTCAGAGGCTTTTAGTGACTTAGATGACTGGCTTTGGAGTGGGCCATTCATTCCCTGCTCCCACTTTCCCATGAACCTACAATAAGTTTAAGTAGACTGAAATCATATCAAATATTTCTCTAATCATAATGGCATGAAACTACAAATCAATCACAGGATCAAAACTGAAAATCACACAAGCATGCGGAGGCTAAATATCATGTTACTAAACAATGAATGGTCTAACAATGAGATTAAAAAAGAAATCAAAAGATACATTGAAACAAATGAAAATGAGAACACAATAACCTTAAGTCTATGGATCACGGCAAAAGAAGCCCCAAGAGGGAAATTCACAGCATTACAGGCCTATCTCAAAGCAACAAGAAAAATCTCAATCTAATTTTATACTTAAAGAAACTTGACAAAAAACAACAAAACCCAGGCCCTGGCTGGTGTAGCTCAGTGGATTGAGCGCGGGCTGGGAACCAAGCGGTCCCGGTTCGATTCCCAGTCAGGGCACATGCCTGAGTTGCAGACCAGGTCCCCAGTGAGGGCCATGTGAGAGGCAACCATACATTGCTGTTTCTCTCCCTCTCTTTCTCCCTCCCTTCCCCTCTCTCTAAAAATAAATAAAAATAAAAAAATAAAAAAACAAAAAAAACCCAACAAAACCCAAAGTAAGTAGAAGGAAAGAAATAATAAAAATCAGAAAAGAAATAAACACAATAGAGTCTAAAAAAAAAACACTATAAAAATCAATGAAACAAAGAGGTGGTTTTTTTAAAAGATAAATAAGATGGACAAACCTTTAACCAGACTTATCAAGAGAAAAAGAGAGGACCCAAATAAATAAAATCAGAAATGAAAGAGAAGTAACTGACACCAAAGAAATACAAAGGGCTGAAAAAATTTTACGAACAACAATATACCAATAAATTAAATAATCGGGATTAGGCAGACATATTCCTAGCAAGATACAATCTTCCAAACCTGAATCAGGAGGCATCAGAGAATCTGAATAGACAGATTATAACTAGTGAAATTGAAACACTAATCAAAACACTCTCAACAAACAAAAGTTCTGGACTGGACCGATGGCTTCACAGATGAATTCTCCCAAACATTCAAAGAAAAATGATCATTGATCCTTCTTAAACTTCAAAAAAATTCAAGAGGAGACAAGGCTCCCAAGCTCATTTATGAAGATAGCATTATTGTAATTCCAAACCAGATGAAGACACTGAAAAGAAAGAAAATTATAGGCCAGTATCCCCGGTAAACATAGTTGCTAAAATTGTCAACAAAGTATTAGCAAACAGGATCCAGTAATATATTAAAAAGGTCATATACTATATGATCAAGTGGGAATCAGTAAATGTGATACACTACATACAAAAAATGAAGGATAAAAACCACATGATCATGTAATTACATGCAGAGATAGCATCTGTTAAAATCTAGCACCCATTTATGATAAAAACTCTGAGCAAAATGGGAATCGTGGGAACATACTTCAATGTAATAAAGGCCACATATGACAAACCCACAGCCAACATTATATTCAACAGGGAAAAGCTAAAAGCTTTTTCTTTAATATCGGAGACAAAAATACGTACTTTCACTACTCTTATTTAACATAGTACTGGACATTCTATCCCCAGCAATCAGACAAGAGAAATAAAAGGCATTTAAATCGGAAGAGAAAAAGTAAAATTGTCATTTTTACATGATACTTTATATACAGAACCCTAAAATTTCACCAAAAACTACAAGAACTGATAAATGGATTCAGTAAAATAGCAGAATACAAAATAAATATCTAGAACTCAGTTCATTATTGGTGTATAAAAATGCAACTATTAGAAAGGGAAACTAAGAAAACAATCCCATTCACGACTACTTCAAAAAGAATAAAATACCTAGGAATAAATTTAACCAAGGATGTAAAAGACTTGTACTTGGAAAATGATAAGACACCAAAGAAAGAAATGAAGATACAAATAAGTAGAAGCACATACCACGTTAATGGATAGGAAGACATGACATCATTAAAATGTCCATACTGACCACAGCAATCTATAGATTGAACACAATTCCTATCAAGATATCAATGGTGAATTTTACAGAATTAAAAAAAATTCCAAAAATTTATATGGAGCCCTGGCCAGTGTGGCTCAGTTGGTAGAATCATCATCCTGTAAACCAAAAGGTCGCTGGTTCAAGTCCAGGTTAGGGCACATGCCTAAGGTTGCTGGTTCAGGTCCCAGTCAGGACATGTACAAGAGGCAACCATTTAATGTCTGTCTGTCTGTCTCTCTCTCTCACTCTCTCTCACTGACATTTCTCTCCCTCTCTCTCCTTCCTTTCCCCTCTCTTAAAATCAATAAGCATATCCTCGGGTGAGGATAAAAAAATTTATGTAGGACCAAAAACAACCCTGAATAGCAACAGCAATTGGAAAAAAGAAAGAAGAACAAAGTTGGAGGAATCATGTTACCAGATATCAAACTATATTACATAGCCATACTAATCAAAACAGCATGCTACTGGCATAAAAACAGACATAAAGATCAATGCAACAGAATAGAGAGCCCAGAAATAAATCCATGCCTTTATAGTCAACTAATATATAACAGAGGAAGCAAAAACATAGAGTGGGGTAAATACAGTATGTTCTATAAATGGTGTTGGAAAACTTGGACAGACATGTGCCTCCCCCCACCCCCCAAAAAAGAATGAAAGAAACTAGACCACCTTCTTAAACCATACACAAGAATAAACTCAAACCATACACAAGAATGAATGTTAGATTCAAACCATAAAAATCCTAGAATAAAATACAGCCAGTAAAATCTCAGATATTTCTCACAGCAACATTTTTTTCTGACATATTACCTCAGGGAAAGGAAACAAAAGAACAAATAAACAAATGGGACAACATCAAACTAAAAAGTTTTTGCACAGCACAGAACCTATCAACGAAATGAAAAGACAACCCACTGAATGGGAGAACATATTCGCTGATACAATCTGATAAGGTCTTAATATCCAAAATATATAAGGAACTTATAAAACTCAACAACAAAAACAAACTATCCAATTAAGAAATGGGCAAATGACCTGAATAGACACTTTCCATAGAGGACACACAGATGGCCACTAGACATATGAAAAGATGCTCAACATCACTAATCATCACAGGAATACAAATTAAAACCACAATGAGATATCACCTCATACCTACTAGAATGACTATCATTAATAAATTAACAAATAACAACTGTTTGCGAGGATGTGGAGAAAGGGAAACTTTGTGCACTGTTGGTGGATATGCAGATTGGTGTAGCCACTGTGGGAAGCAATATAGAGTTATATAAAAACAATTAAAAAATGGAACTGTCTATGACTCAGTAATTCCACTTTTGGGAATATATCCAAAGAAACCGAAACACTAATTCAAAAGAATACACTGTATACGCACTCCTATGTTCATATCAGCATTATTTACTATAGTCATGATTTGGAAGCAGCCCAAATGTTCTACAGATGAGTGGATAAAAAGATGTGGTACATTTACACAATGGAATACTACTCAGCCATAAAAAAAGGAAATCTTACCTTTTGCAACAGCATGGATGGACCTGGAGAGTATTACGGTAAGTGAAATAAGCCAGTCAGAGAAAGGCAAGTACCATATAATTTCACTTACATGTGGAATCTAATGAATAAAATAAACTAACAAACCAAATAGGAACAGACTGATAGATACAGAATATACTGACAGATGTCAGAGGGGACAGGGATTCAGATCTGGTGAAAAGTTGATGGGATTAAGCAAAGAAAAAACAACTCACAAAGACAACAGTATGGTGATAACAAGAGGAAACGGGGGTAGGAGAAGGTAGAAGAGCATAAAAGGGGGACTAAATGTGATGGGAGGAGACTTGACATAGTGAACACACCATACACAGATGATGTATTATAGAATTGTATAACTGAAACCTATATAATTTTATTAACCAATGTCACCCCAGTAAATTCAGTAAAATATGATAAATCTGACTAAAAAATCAGGATGACACAGACTGAGGAGAGAACCCTATGGTATGCTACAGTGACATCATGAGAATTTGTCAACTGCTTCACTGAAATCCAGAGGTTCAGGACCCTGACTTACTAACCCAATGATGCTATCGTAAGGCAAAAAGTTAATTTGCCAGAATTTGGTTTCAAGTTTTCTGGTAGTTGAGGGTAAAAGAAGACCTCAACTGGGAAGGGTGTTAGATATACATGAAAGGATGCTCTCAAGTAAAAAGAGCTGTGATTCCTCTGATAAATATACTATCCTTCTATCCCATATTTAACTTCCTTTTACGGCCATCACCCTATTCTTGGGAGTTGTCCTTTCAGGCACTGAGTATCATAAAAGTACTGAGGAATAAAACTCAACTCTGGTCAGAAACAATCAGTAGAACTTCGTAACAGTAGTTATCATAGCCCCATCCCTACCTCCATTCTGATAGTCAGGAAACATTCTTATTTCAGTTTATCATACTATTTAAGGATTTAAAAATTTTTAAGTTTCAGCTTTAAAAATTGAGGGGGAATCCACATAACATAAAATTAACCATTAAAAAGTTTGCAGTAAGTGGCATTTAGTACACTTATAATGTACAACTACCACCATCTACTTCCAGAACATTTTCATCACACCAAAAGAAAACTCCATACTGATTAAACAGTCACTTCCATTTCCCCACCCTTCTAGTCCCTGGTAACCGCCAGTCTGCTTCGATGTCTATGGATTTACCTATTCTGAATATTTTATAAACGGAACCATAGAGTATGTGATATTTTGTGTCTGGCTTCTTTTACTTATCGTGTAGTCAAACTTCATCGACATTGTAGCATTTATCAGTACTTCATTTCTTTTTATGGCTGAATAATATTCCACTGTTTGGATACACTACAATTTATTCACCCATTCATCCACTGATGGGGCACTTCGGTTGTTTCCAGCTTTGGACTGTTGTGAATAGTATTCCCATGATTATATACAAGTACTTGAGTGCTTCTTTCAAATCTTTTGGGTATATGTTTAGAAGTAGAATTGCTGGGTCATGTGGTAATTCTACATTTAACTTTTTGAGGAACTGCCAGGCTGTTTTCCACAGCGGCAGCACCAGTTTTACATTCCCACCAGCAATGAAAAATGTAAGGATTCCAATTTCTCTACGGCCTTGCCAATACTTGTTACTTAAAAAAGTAAAATTACAGCCATCCTCATAGGTAGTGATACCTTATTATGGTTTTGTTTTGCATTTCTCTAATGACTAATGATGATAAGCACGTCTTCATGGGCTTGATGGCCCTTTGTATATCATTAGAAAAATGTCTATTCAACTCTTTTCCTCATTTTAAATTGTATTGTCTTTTTGTTGTGTATTTTATAGTTATATTTTGAATACTAGAGCCTTTTGAAACATACGATTTGCAAATAGTTTATTCTTTTTGTAGGTTGTCTTTTTACTCCTTCGTGTCCTTTGATGCACAGAAGATTTTAATTCTGAAGTAGTTTAATTTACCTACTTTTTTTTGGTTTCTCGTGCTTTTGATCTAAGAATCTATTGTCAAACCCAAGGTAATGAAAATTTACCCCTGGGTTTTCTTCTAGGAGTTCATAGTTCTATTTCTTGTACATAAATCACTGATCCAGTTTGAGTTAATTTTTGTATATAGTGTAAGGTGTGGGACCAACTTCAATCTTTTATATGTAGATACCCAATTGTCCCAACACCATTTGTTGAGGAAAACAGTATTTCCTTATTCAGCGGTCTTGGCACCTTTGCTGAAAATAAATTGGTCATAGATATTTGCATTTATTCTCTGAACTCTCAATTCTACCCCATTGGTCTATATGTTTACTTTATGCCAGTTCCATATTGTTTTGATTACACGGCTTTGCAGTAAGTTTTGAAATTGGAAAGTCTGAGTATTACAAATTTATTCCTTTTTAATATTTTTTGGCTATTTGGGGTTCTTTGAAATTACATATAAATTCAAGGATCAGCTTTTCCAATTGTGAAAGAAACGCCATTAAAATTTTAATAGTGATGGCACTGAATCCATAGATTGCTTTGGGGGAGTACTGTCATCTTAACAACATTGAGTTTTCCAGTTGATGAACACAGTATTTTTCCATTTATTTAGGTCTCCTTTAATTTAATTTTTTTGGACAATGCTTTGTAGTTTCCAGTGTATAAGTCCTACACCTTGTAGTTAAATTTATTCCCAGGTATTTTATTCTTTTGGATGTTATTGCAAATGAAGTCAGTTTTCTTAATTTTAGTTTTGGTTTGTTCATCATTAGTATATAAAAATACAACTTACTTTTGTGTGTTGATCTTGAATCTTGTACATTACTAAATTCATTTATTAGCTCTTTACTGTGAATTCCCTACACATAAAATCATATCGGAACAATCCAAACAGGGAATCCTGGAAGATGGCAGCCTAGGTAGACATGGCTCACCTCCTTGCACAACAGCATCAACAATTACAAGTAAACTACAGAACCACCATCATTCAGAGCCATCAGAAATAGAGCTGAATGGAAGTCCTACAACTATGGAATTAAAGAAGAAACTACATCCACACTGGTAAGAGGAGAGGAGATGAGGAACAGGCTGGTCCCACACCCATGTGTAGCAGATAAACATTGGGAGCAGTATCTTGAGAGTGAAGGATGCACACTAGGCCTCCTAGCCCAGGGTTCCAGTGCCAGGAAGATAAGTCTCTGTAACTTCTGGCCTTAAAAACTAGCGGGAATTGAGGCTGTAGAACACAGAAACTGGTACAGTCTCAGGCAGTTTCTCTTAAAGGGCCTGTGTACAGACTTACTTGGACTCACTCCCTCTGGGCTCCAGTGGGGGGCAGCAGATTGAAAGACATCAAAGACATACGGGGAGGAAACCATTAATATATGAAATGTTAAAGAAGAATAAAGAAGAATAAGAAGAATAAAGAATTCTTCATAAAGAAGAATATATGAAATCTTCAAGAAGATCAACAGAAGATTACCATTATATGAACAATAAAATGGTAATAAATACATATCTATCAATAATTGAATCTAAAAAACAAAATAAATGAACAAGCAGAACACAAACAGAATCATAGACACAGAGAAATTTTTGATGGTTGCCAGATAGGAGAGGGTCAGGGGGACAGGTGAAAAAGGTATAGGGATTAAGAAGTACAAATTGGTTGTTACAAAATAGTTATAGGGATCAAAGTACAGCATAGGGAATATAGTAACCAAAGAACATACATATGCACGACCCACGAACATGGATAATAGTGTGGGGACTGCCTGAGGGAGTGGGGGGTCTGGGTAAAGGGGTACCATGGGGTAAAAATTGGGACAACTGTAATAGCATAAACAACAAAATATGACTTAAATAAAAGAAAATCATATCATCTTCAAATAGTGATAGTTTTACTTCTTCCTTTCCAATCTAGATGCCTTTTATTTCTTTTTCTTGCCTAACTCTTGGTTAAACCTTCCAGTAAAATGTTGAATACATAAGTGTTAAAGGTGCACATCCTTGTCTTGTTCGTGATCTCAGGGAGAAAGACTTTCATGCTTTAACCACTGAACAAGATATAAGCTGTTGAGTTTTCTAAATATCCTTTATCAAGTTGATAAAGTTCCTTCCTGTTACTAGTTTAAGTGTCATCATGAAAGTACTGAATTTGGTCAGATGCTTTTTCATCATTAATTGAAATGATTATGAGATTTTCCCCTTTCACTTCATTAATGATTTATAATGATCACATCTTGTATATCAAACTATTTTTGCATTCCTGAGACAAAACCCACTTCGCCATGGTGTATAACCCTTTCACTATGCTGCTGGATTTAGGCTGTTAGTATTTTGTACAGAAATTTTACATTAATTTACACAAAGGATACTGGTCTGTTGTTCCCTTTTTTCTATGATAACTTTGTCTACCTTTGTATCAGGGTAATGCTGGCCTCATTGAATGAGTTGAGAAGTGTTTGGGAAGGACTGGTTTTAATATGTCTCTCAATGACTGATTGATAGAAGTCCTTGGTGAAGCCATCTGTTCCTGAGCTTTTCTTTTTTTTTTTAATACTTACCTGAGGATATGTTTTTACTTACTTTAGAGAAAGGAAGAGAGACACACAGAGAGAAACATTGATTGGTTGCTCCCTGTATGCACCCCAATCGGGAAGAGAACCTGCAACCTAGGTATGTGCCCAGATGGGATCAACCTGCAATGTTTTGGGGATGGCAACCTAATAACTGAACTACCCAGCCAGAGCTGCACTCTTCTTTTTGGGGAAGAATTTTTATTACCGAGTTAATCCCCTTATTTGTTTTAGCCCTGTTCAGGTTTTCTGTTTCTTCTTGTGTCAGTTTTGGTAGTGCGTATGCTTCTAGGAATTTGCCCATTTCATCTGGATTGTCTAATTCATTAGCATACAATTGTTCATAGTATTTTTTATAATCCTTTTTATTTTTGCAAGGTTAGCAGAGATCCTCCCCATTTTCATTTCTAATCTTAGTAAAATTAAGCTCTCCTTTTCTTCCTGTTTGTTGATCTTTTCAATCTTTTTTAAAAAAACAACTTCTGATTTTGCTGATTATGTTGTTTCTCTATTCTGTTTTTTAAAATTTCTGTTCTAATCTTAATTTCCTTCTTTCTGCTTGCTTTGGATTTGGTTTGCTCTTCTTTTTCTAGGTTCATATGGTGTAAAGTTAGGTTATTGATTTGAAATCTTTCTTCTTTTGTAATGTAGGCATTTACAACTATAAATTTCCCTGATTGCTGCTTTCACCGCATCTTGTATATCTTGCTATATTGACTTTTCATCTTTTGATATTTCATTTTTTAAAAAGTCATTTAATAATGCTGAAGGATACATGTAGTAATCAATGTACTAAATCAGCCAAAGACTGTAAGACAATGCTTATAATTTATTTTTTTCAGACTACTCCAAAGGTAAATTCTTCTTTTAACAGACTTGATACCCTCTTGATAAAGGAGAAATGTGAAAAGAAAATTTCAATCACCAAATAATATTATGTGTAGCTGAAACGACTACATGATATTATTAATGTAATTATTTAGCATTAGGTGCTCAAATTCCAACAGATATAAGGTTCAACATATTAAGAGAGGTATGATTATCAGGCATAAAGGAGAAACAATCCCCTTTCAGATAATCTCCAGGAGAAATGATAAAATTGGGAAAATAATCAACACAAATGTGAATAACACATGTATTCATTCTATTTCTGTAACAAACCATTATGTTACTTGTGTATAGTGGTGTGACCTAGGAATCAAGTCTCCCATACATTATAATGAAATTTCCTTAGTCAATTTTTTTCTTCATTCCTTTTTTTATACCTCACCTAAGGATATGTTTATTGATTTCAAAGACAGAGGGAAAGGGAGAGGGAGAAACCTGCTGCCTCCCATACACACCCCAACTGCAGATTGAATCCACAACCCAGGCACATGCCCTGACTGGAAACCTAACGCACAACCTTTTGGTGTATGGGGCTGACACTTCAATCTACTGAGTTATCCATCCAGGGCTCCACTGTCACATGTTTTGTGTTTTTCTTTCTTTTTTACCCATGCTAGGCACATTCAAGATTCCTCAAATAGCGATAAAAATACAGCTTATAGTATGCCAGATGGAACACATTATTACCACATGTTTGAGGGGAGGGGTCACGTACTTTGAAAGTTTCCTTTAAACAACACTAGTTTTTTAGGATGTTCTCTGCTCAGTGCAAAACTGCCTTTCATGATATGTTTTGAGGTACCTGCTGTATATATTACTTTATCTGCTTCTTCTCATGTAGAAGGCACATATGAAACCGGTCATTATACATTTATAAACAAATATATGAGAGGAACTGGGCATTCATATGTCTCTTAACACTGTTCCTTACAACATTTTCTTGACATATAAATTCTAATGGGCATATAAGATAATGATTTTTACTACAGGTCAACAAATCATAGTCTGCAGGTCAAATTGGGCCTGTTTTTAAAAATATTTTTATTGGAACATAGTCTCACTTATTCATTTATTATTTAGGTATGGTTGTTTTTGTGCAAAAATGGAAGAGTTGAGTAGTTGCAACAGGGACTGTATGGTCTGCAAAGCCTAAAATATTTACTATCTGGCCCTTTTTAGAAAATGTTTATTGAACCCTTATAGAACGCTTTGATGAAAGAACAAAGGACTGAATTTGGAGGATGGTGAAGAAATGTGTCTGCTGAAGTCATAAGATAGGTTAAATAGTGGTCATAATAAACACTAACAGAGGCATAAAATAATCTAAGTCATGGGTAGGAAAGCTCATTTCTTATATTCCTAAAAGGAGATGAAATGTTTATAAGAGCTTTATGTCCAGAAAAATAGCATGGGCTTCATAGTTAGCTACCTGAGTTCAAATCCTGACTGTATGATCCAGGGCAGATTATCTAACATTAATGCATCTGTTTCCTTTTCTATAAATGGCTGTATTACTAATTAGCTCACAGGGTTGCTGGGAGAATAAAGCTTTAAGTAAAACTGAGTAATAGGGTTGTAAGCCTTAGTGAAACAAAAAACTTAATTTCATTTTCCCTCCATAGAGTACCACATTCTAAGTATCACAAAAATCAATGAAAATAAGATGAATGACATTTTAAGTGGTTTCCTGGGCACAAATTCTTGTTTTAAGTTAGGAAACCTTTGTGCCCTGAATTGAAGCTGGTTGAGTTACAATTCCCAATGACGATGGTAAGACAGGATGTTAGAAACAGGAAAGAGAATAGACATACCCCTAGAAAGAGGCGTGACAACTAGGGGCTAAATCCTAAGAGGAGTGTAACAGATTCAAACTATTTCAACTTAAATCAAGAATAGACAAATGCTAACTTATTCCTCAAAATGATTCAGCAGAAGTATGTGTATTTTTGTGTATAAACTTACACACCACATGCAAACATATATGTTTGTGTGTGTGTGTGTATAAAAATGCACATTGAGTAAAAGAAAAGGAATGTGTGTACAAGTGTGGTTAAATATTAATTAATGAAGCTTGGTTAATGAGTACATGGATGTTCACTGTACGATTCTTGTATGTTTCTGTGGATGTGTAATTTTAAAAAATAAAAAGTTGGGAGAAGCCCTGGCTGGTGTAGCTCAGTGGATTGAGCACGGGCTGGGAACCAGAGGGTCCCGGTTCGATTTCCCGTCAGGGCACATGCCTGGGTTGCGGGCTGGGTCCCCAGTGAGGGCCATGTGAGAGGTAACCATACATTGCTGTTTCTCTCCCTCTCTGTCTCCCTCCCTTCCCCTCTCTCTAAAATAAATATTTACATTAAAAAAAAAAAAAGAAGTTGGAGAAAATCAGAATAAATATGAAGGATCCACTAGCACACTTTCAAATGTATTATCTCAGTTAACATTTGCTGCAATTTAATAGAGTATTATATAGGTTTTATGGTATAGAGAGAGCAAGTAGTAGAATCCTAATTTCAATCTAGGTCTGTTTCAGAGACTTCCTCCTCTACAAACAAGATGCCTACAACAGTCCAGGAATCTAATTACCATTTATAAAATTATTAGCTTGAAGTGGCTTGTACATGGATTTGTGGATTATAACCCTAAAGCTGAGTAATCTACAGAACACATACTGGTAGATTTGCACATGCATGGAATAAAGGAAGAAAAACAAGGAGAACAAGTTGTTTAGGGGAAAAAAATTAACTTGATACCAATTTTAGTATTGCTAAACCTTTCTGCTTACTAAAGACAAATAGGAAGATGTGGTTAGGAAATAACCTGGCTTCTTGTTCTATACTGAATATTAATGCCAAAAAAATGTAGAAGCTGTTCTTCAGTCAGCTGTGCTAATCATAGAGATAACCATTTCCCCATTTAATCTGTATCATGAGCTATATAATAGGCAAGTAAATGCAGAAACAATTGTTTCTTTTTAAGAACACAAGATTATATTTTATCCTGTTAACTAAAATAAATTATTTAGGATTATAAGAAATAAAAAAGAGGTTTAAGACAAGATTTTCTCCACAAGGACTTAATAATCTAGAAAATAATACCCATGAAACTAATGGAATATATGGCTAAAAATATTAAGGGCTAAACTATTATAAGCCTAGTATTTTGATATTCTACCACTAACAAAATCATATATTTTTCCTTTCATTCTCCAAACATTTTGGTAACACTAACACACACATTATAAACTGATTTTCCCTTAAATTAAATTCCATGTCAGCTCATGTTATTGATTTTTTGCCTGCCTAAAACAAATGAGAAGCATTATTGATTACCACTGATCTTGTCCTGGAGGTGTCTCAGGGTAAAAGAATACACAATTATCCCAGAGGATACAGAACTAGGCAAAACAGTTTTATTCTGCTAAGCTGTCTTATTCAAGATGGAATCAGAATTCTGAAAAGACACAGTATTAAATTTCTTACACATGCTTAGAAAAGAATCTTTTTTACAGTCATCTAGAACCTCATCTATGAAATATATACCTAATTACTGAAGAATAATCAATGAAAAGTTATCCCTGAAACACTGATATAGCCTAGATTATTGTAACAAAACCTACAGCAAGTTAAGTTTCATTTTGAATTACACATAACAAACCTCTAGCCAATAAATAAAAAAACCATTTCTTTATAAGGAACTTAGTGTGGACTGTTTGATAATGTTTTTTAAAGTTCTCTCTCCTTCATGTGCTTGAGAATTCCCAACTCTGAAACGTGAATTTGAAAAGGCTATTCAATGGAAGCCTTCAGGATGATACTGACCTAAAAGGGAAAGAGAGAAATATAGTATGGGGCTCAGACAACATGATTTATCAATGTGACTACTTAATTATTTTGGAAGGTGCTCTAAATGTGATTTAATAAGAAAGCAGAAGAACATCCTATGTAAAAATGGTGCTGCTCGACGGCCACGAGGATTCAGAATCACACTGTAATAATTTGGATATTCTTTACCCCTAAAAGAGAAAGTGTTTGAAATCTTGATAAACAGGCTTGTTTCCTGAGCTGCTTTTTACCATTAAATGGCTTAGCCTCAACACTGTACTGTATATGCTTTGATATCCATAACTTCAGATTAAGTACCTAGTTAACACTATGTCAAAAATTACTAGCCTCATTTTGTGATTCTAAATTAAGAACTAACTCATCACTAATTTGTTTTCTAGAAAAATAAGATAGAGAACACTTAATGTTATAGTCGCACATCTCAAAAAATTTAAAATACTTAATATGGACTCCTGAAACCTCTGCTCTGTGTATATTCTACAGAATTCCTTCATTTCATACCTATATTATACCCCTGAAATGGTATGAAGTTTTAATACCAAGAAGTAGTTGTTCTCAGATTTGTCTTTTTGAGAGGAAAATCTACCAATTAAAGAGGTAGGAAGTTATTAAAAAATCATGATAATAATAGAGTACATAAACTGTTAAAATTGCTGAGCTGAATTCTTTATAGTGCCTCATGTATTTGTCTCTAAAGGATGAAGAAACAAAACTGTCCTAAAAGGAAAATTAGTATAGTATTATCATATTTACAATTGTCCTTTTAATTCAGAAACATCATAGTACAGTTTTTCTGTAAGTCCATTTGAAGTTTCAGAGATTATGACAAGGGAACTGAAGAGTGACAAAGAAGCCTCTCACCCCAAGTCACAAAAAAAAAAAAAAAATCTCAGAGGGTGAAGGGGAACTCAGGACAAAATATAAATGTTGAGCTTTAATAATAATAGTCTTTTCTGTTAATTTTCTACAAATAATTAAAAAACAGAGTATAATAAAATCTGGATTTGGAAAACATCCACATTTCTGAAATAACTGTATTATGATGCAAATTCATTTACATTGAAATTCCAGGGGTATGTTAACAATTATTGGCACGTTGGTAAAGAATTCTATCCTGAGAATCTCATTAGATAGTGATGCAAAGTACAGTTGTTATCATTCTGAGAACAAAGGGATCTTGAATGAGTAATCAATAGCAACTGGCAGAAAATGAGACATTAATTATGATCCTCTCTAGTGTTTTGTCTAAGACAAGATTTCATTAAATGCTTTGTGCAACCTGAATAGGTCCAAGTCATTACCAACACGTTGGACAAGATATTAATTGGGAGCATGGGGGTTGGGGGCAGGGAGCTATATAGGGAAACAAAGTAAAAGGAAACCTAAGATGCTTCTATTCCTTCTCCCCATCAATAAAAACACACCAACCACCACCAGCCAACTGTAATGCTGTTCTTTTACAAGTCCCAAATCTTATAATCTCAACATAGTCTCTTGAAAATTTAATTACCATTTTCTATACTTAAAGTGTAATGCAGGTTTGAGGAGATAATGACAGTCATCCATCAAATGTGTCCTGCCAAAGCAATCAACCCAATTTCTCTATCTTAAAAAGAGGAAAAAGAAATTATCCATGTACTATTAAATTACTAAAACATGGTAATCTTAGCAGTTTAAGTTTACAAATCTTCTTTAATTATCAGCAACAGAGGGAAATTTTACCATCTTAATATTTACTTTGCACAAATTTCTTTCTCTGAATTTTTTCCCCAAATCTGGCATCAGTTAATGAAAAGATATCAAAACAGAGAGATTTAGGAAGTAGATCAGTAAAAGAAAGGCTTCTTGGAAATAAAAGAACTATGAAGAGAACAAACAAAAAGCCATTTTAATGTATCCAATATTTAAATAATTGCTACTGTGCAATAATAACTTTCTTTTAAGATTTTATAGGCTTCCATTACAGACAGCCTTCACTTCCAAAAATGCTGTAAGGGATATCTTGAAGGCAGACTCTCCTGAGATCAGGAGTGGGCATAGTGTCTTTTTCTAAGTGAGTTTTCCTGAATGTCTGAATTAGAAACATCCTTGTTAAATAGGAACCTCTGAAAGTCATCTGCAAAACTACCAGGAAGCCTTTGAGCTGTTTTTGTGAATACAAAGAAGCTATATGAGGTGCTAACCAGCATTAGAACAGGAGATAAATGTCATTTCTCGTTTGCTTTTGTGGAAATGGTGCTAAATAGTCCTCTAAGATTTTTAGCAGACAGCAGAGGTTCTAATACTTTGAAGTTACTCTCTTTCCCTTTAATGCTAGCTTTTACATCTAGTACATTAGTACCCCCTCCTCCCAATCCCTTGCATTTTCATGAATACAATTAAGAGCAACACAAAACCCAATATAGAGTAAGTACTACGTATATAATTAGGCATGAGTTACTTATCAAACTGAAACATTTTATACAAGACACCTTTAAAAATTAATCATTTTATTTTTGGAATTCTCAAATATAAACAAAAGTAGGGAAAAAAGTACAATGAACTTTCATGTACTTTTTATCCAGCTTCAGCAACTCAACACTCCACTGTTTCTACCTCATTTACTCTGTCATCTTTCAGCTCTTGTTATATCCTCCAAAATGACAACAATCCCTTATCATGTAATATCCAGTCTATGGTCACCCTTGTTTTCACTTTTTATTCTCATGGTCTCTACTCCCTAGACATTATTAAAGATTTTTTATTTATTTATTTTCAGAGAGAGGAGAAGGGAGGGAGAAAGAGTAATGTACTGTTGCCTCTCACATGGCCCTCATTGGGGACCTGGCCCGCAACCCAGGCATGTGCCCCGACTGGGAATCGAACCAAGACCCTATGGTTCCCAGCCCACGCTCAACCCACTGAGCTACACCAGCTGAGCGCTAGACATTATTTAATAGACTTTCTCCTGAAATAAATTTGCAAAAGAATAAACTAACTTTTTGAAACAATGTTCCCAAAGAGCACTAAGAACCACCAAAAGTATAATTAGCAAGTTTTATTGAAAGAACAGAAACAGAAACAATTTAGTTTTTCCCCCTGCCAAGTCCCCTGCATAATCTCTGGCACAGTCTCTCTGGTCTTTTAACAGAAGCAGGAAATTAAAATTGCCTACTGTCTGATAACTTCAAGATGAGACTTTCCTTCCACAAAACAATTTATTTTACCTATCTTCCAAAAATTCACAAATCCCAGAAGCTCATTCTGCAGGCAGCTGATGGTTTATTCCTCTTGCTAAGGCACTTTTTCCTAGATCACAGGATTCAGATTTTCTGAATGCCTGCTGTGTGCCAACTATTGTACATGGCTCTTTCACATGCTACTTTATGAGTGAATCATCTCTTGGATAGTTTCAACACTGATTCAATATAAAAATTTTATATCTTCTTAATATTCCTCATTCTAATAATCCTCTAATCACCATCGAATAATTTATTCCCAAAAGGATGTTGTTAGTACTGGGAACCACCTGACTTCTGAAATTTTTAAGTACAATATTCAACTCTGAGATAACCTATTCTTACAGCCACACTCCCCTCTTATTACTTAATGCACTTGTTCTTTTGCCCCAATACATCCAATTTCTTGACCTTTTCCAGTCTCAAAAGTTTAATTATGGCTTCATTTCCTTTCTTTGAAGACTAGACCATAGAGTCTATTACTTTAACCATTATCTCATCACTACCTTCACTTTCCTATCCTTACCTCACTTTTCAGCTACGAAACCCTGGATAAATTGTATAACCCCTGATGGTTCAGGTTCCTCAGGTGAGAAATAGGAGCAGTAATAGTAACAGCAACTGTAGCAGCAACAGCAGTAACACTTCTTTCATAGAGCATTACAAGGACCAAATGAAATGTCTGCAAGTTGCTTAGCACAATGCCTGGCACTAGTAAGTGTCTGATGTATGCTACCCTGATGTGTTATCATTATTATCATTAACATATCTAACTGGCCTGCAAACCTGATCACCACATCAATTCAAATATTTGCTAATTGTACTTCTACATTGAGTCTGCTGAGTACTATTGGAATAAAGGTTAAAACACATATAAAACCATACAGGTTATTGTCAGTAGCAATTTTTGGTCTCCAACCTCAGAAGTATCAGCAGCAACTCTTAGAAAGCGTTGTATTTGTCACGAGAGAGTTCACAAAACTGGAGGAACATTTTAAGGTCATTTATTTCAAACAACAAATCTTCTAATCTATTATAAAAATCTTGTTAAAGTTCATGTATTGCCTCTGCCTGAATACATCCAGTGGGAAGAAAGTCCTATCTACGAAGGTTCCATCTTATCTACTATGAGAACATTCTTATATTAAGTTAAAATCAGGATTGCTTAACTTCTCCCTACTGTCCAAAGTTGTAACCTTAACAGTTACAGAACAAACCAAATTATGCTTCCAATATTTGAAGATTTTTTTACATTACTAAAGTCCTCCCTCCTTAAAACTAGCACTAAGTCCTTCAATCATTCTCCATATGCTAGAACTGCAAGTTACTTTACTATTTGTGAGCATTTCTCTGAATGAATTTTAGTTTACTTATGCCTGTTTTCAAATATATTTGCTCAGAATTGTATACAATATCAACTTTTGTCCTAAATATTATGTTTCCCTAAAACAGGCCATAATTCTGCCTAAGGTCCTACTATTAGGTTAACTGTTATGTAAAAAAAAATCCAAACTACTCTTTAAAACAACTAGCTTTAATTAATTATCTTGGGTAAACAGCAGGCCAGTATATGATTGGCTATATATAAAAGCCCCTGATTCTCTTGTCAGAAACATGTATCTGCATAGGAAAATATTGTGCTTCAGTGGAAAATTATCCATTATCTAGAGTATAGTCAGTTCTGTAAAGAGCCAGATAGAAAACATTCAAACTCTGCAGGGGAATATGTCTCTGTTGCAACTACTCAACTCCACCTTTGTTTCAAGAAAGGAGCCATAACCAATATATAAACAAATGAGCAAGGCTATGTTCTAATAAAACCATTTACCAAAAAAAAAAAAAAAGTAAAGGGGTAGGGAGGGGATATTTGGTTGGTAGCCATAGTCTGCAGATCACTGGTTTAGAGCACATCTTTCCAGGCACCTGAGTCTTAATCTATGGGAGCTAGCTCATAAAATGTAAAATATAATGTATACATTATATGGTAGAATACAGATTTCTGTAATTAGTCCTATAAAATCAGTGCAAAAATCTCATTATTTGATTAAAAGTAGGTTTGAAATAAAGCAAATAATCTCCAATACTACTTAAGACATTTATTTTAAATTTACAGAACTCTATAAGAGAAATACCTCAAATCAAACTATATCTAGATATTAAAAAATTAGGGTTACTGAAATCATTTAAAATGCATTAACAATTCTGTCTTAGCAACTTAAAAACTTAAAAAGTAAAAGCGTTGATGGCTACAGGCCCCGGCTGGTATGGCTCAGTGGACTGAATGCCAGCCTGTGAACCAAAGGGTCACTGGTTTGATTCCCAGTCAGGACACATGCCTAGGTTGTGGGCCAGTTCCCCAGTAGGGGGTACATGAGAGGAAACCACGCATTGATGTTTCTCTCCCTCTCTCCCTCCCTTCCCCTCTAAGGATTAAAAAAAAAAAAAAAAAAAAGCATTGATGACTACAGGATACACCATCCTTGGCTTACTGAATATTTTAAGCTGAGGAGTGAAACTTGCAGAAGCAGGAAGCTGACTCTCCACCCCACCCCCTCCCCACTCAAATACTTCTTCCCTGAAACAGGCTATAACATCTTCAGTGTGAGATATTCTTTCTGTATCTGGAGGAAAGATGCATCTTTATCTCCAAAGACAAAGGGATGCCAAGAGAAATCCTAACCAACAAGCCTTGCAAAGCTTCCCCCTAAATTACTACAATTACCTCATACTTGTTAATGTATCACAATTCTCCACAACTATGTCCAATCTTCATCAAACCTAGCATAAAAGTAAATAGGCCTTTTATTTCAGTTCCTTATGAAGATCCTGTGCCATGTAAAACTTTTTTTAAAAAAATATTTCTTTTTAGAGAAAGAGAGGGAGAGAAACAACAATGTGTGGTTGCCTCTCATGTGGCCCCCACTGGGGACCTGGCCTGGAACCCAGGCGTGTGCCCTGACTGGGAATTGAACTGGCGACCCTTTGGTTTGCAGGCCAGTGCTCAATCCACTGAGCCACACCCGCCAGGGCTCATGTAAAACTTTTATTAAATAAATCTGTATGCTTTTCTATTAATCTGTTACTGCAGGTTTGTTTTTCAGACCCAGCCAAGGGACTGAAATAGGGTTGAGGAAAACTTTCCTTTCCTGTAGCAGCCAGACTTTCTTATATTCTTATAAGAAGGCTGGATAATTATTCCATTGATCTCATCCCTCAGTTTTTCTCTATATATGAGGGGGGACCCCAAAAAAACACGGAATTTATTTATAAAAAATTGTATTTATTTTTACATGTGTAAACTTCAGTCACCTTCAAAGTGCTCTCCATTTGATACAATACATCTATCAAGATGTTTTTTCCACTGCTCTAAATAGGTTTTGAACTCAATTCTGGTGCCTTACACTGCTTCTGCCATTTTTTTGTTTCACCTATTGCACATCCGTGAAATGTTTCTCTTTGAAGATTTTTTTTACCGGGGGGAAAAAAGTCACTGGGGGCAAGATCAGGTGAATAGGTAGGGTGGGACATGGAGGTTATGCTGTTTTTGGTCAAAAACTGCTAAACACTCAAGAACAGTGTGGGCAGGTGTGCTTATAAATCACTCATCATGAAATGGGCAAATGCCTTGGAAAAGTCTTCAAAAGATTAACTGAAGCCAATTACAGCCTCTCACAGTAATGCCAGCTAGTACACTGATACAGATGGGATCCTGGAACAGTTACCTAGTGGGGAAAACCTGTACTACAAGGGGCCCACCCTCCAGAAGACAAACAGTTTTTTGGGGTCCCCTTGTATGCTGTTGGAAATCACCCCATTAAGTAATACAGTTCAAACTCTAAAATTGTCAGCTCTCACTGGCTAAGGAAAACTCTTCTCTTAGGAGAGAAGGCCTGTTGAGGGAAGGTGGAGAGGAAGGAGTGGAGGAAAGAAGGAAAGAAAGAAGGAGGGAGGGAGGAAGAAAAGAAAAGAAACAGGAATTGAAAGAAAAGAAAGAAAAAAAAAGAAAAAAAAGAAGTACTAATGCTACAGCACCTTAAATCATGCTAACAACTAGTGATTCTGTTCTTGAAATGATCAAAGAATTACAAGTTTAAAAGGGACTGGAACTTTTAGTTGAGATGGAGGCATAGGCAGACATGGCTCACCTCTTCACACACCCACATCAAAATTACGACTAAAATATAGAACAACCATCACTCAGAACCCTCAGATATAGAGTTGAATGGAAGAGACAACTATAGAATTAAAGAAATCACATCCATCCAGACTGGGTAGGACAGGTGCAGATGTGGATGGGGCTAGTCCTTCACCCATGTGTGGTGAATAAAAATTTGGGAAGGATATCTTGGAAGTGAGGAGACCAAGCCCCACACCAGGCCCCCAGCCTGGAGTTCCAGTGCCAGGAAGGTAAGTCCCCCAAACTTCTGGTTGCAAAAATCAGTGGGGATTGAGTTAGTGGAAGAAAATGCTGAACCCTAAGCAGTTTCTCTTCAAGAACCCACACACGGACTCACCTAATCAGACTCACTCCCTCTGGGCTCCAACAGTGGGGTAGCAGCTTGAAAAGCACTAGCGGTAGGTATACAGAGAAAAACTGAAGTGTCTGGCATCAAGGGTGAGCAGAGGCCATTGACCCTTTTCTGAACCCTCCCCTCACAGAGCCACTAAGCTGGTACCATATCTGAGACTTCATCAACTGTTTGATGTAACACTGTTTGACTCACCTTGGAGAGCCCCAGAACACTGTTTCTGGCATCAAGGGTGAGCAGAGGCCATTGACCCTTTTCTGAACCCTCCCCTCACAGAGCCACTAAGCTGGTACCATATCTGAGACTTCATCAACTGTTTGATGTAACACTGTTTGACTCACCTTGGAGAGCCCCAGAGACTCCTCCCCACCTAACTTATGGGCCCACCCAAGCTGCATTTTCTTATGAATGGATGGTCTTGGCTCTTGCTTCTCAACCTCCTAAGCAAGAAAGCAAGAGCTGGTCTCAGTGAGCCCCAGGCCTGGTGCTAGCAGCAGCCAGCCTAGATTCAAAGCTTGGCTTCACCTGGGAATCTCCAAGCCCAGCACAAGTAGTAGCCTTCTCAGATAGCTCTATAGCTCATGCAGGGTGGCCCTGGGCAGAACACAGGTGGGTGCTCACTTTTGCCTGCACCACTTGGGAAAGCCCAGGGCCAGCATACCCAGTGGAAAGCAACAGACGATGTTGAAGCACCACTATCCTGCCCTTGTACAGGTGATCTGAGATGGAAGGTAGAAGGTGGTGGTAAGTAGTCGCCGACAATTCTTGCAGTTGACTGGCCTGGATAAATCCCTCCCATTGATCTGCCAACAGCAACCAAAGTTTAACCACAAGAGGAGGTATGTATACTCAGCCCATAGGAAGGGTGCACCTTGAGTACCCAGCTTGGGTGATAGAGGAGGCTGTGCCATTGGACCATACAGGATACCTACTATATTAGGCCACACTACCAAGAGTCGGAGTCAAAGCAGCTCTACCTAATGCACAGAAACAAACACAGGGAGGCTGCCAAAACAAGGAGACAAAGAAACATGGCTCAAATGAAAAAACAGATAAAAACTCCAGGAAAAAGAGCTAAATGAAATAGAGATAAGCAATCTACCAGGTGCAGAGTTCAAAACACTGGTTATAAGGAAGCTCAAGGACCTCAACATCATAAAAAAATCCAGTCAGAAATAAAGGATATACTAATTGAAATAAAGAACAATTTACAGGGAAACAACAGTAAAGTGGCTGAAGCCGAGAATCAAATCGATGATCTGGGGCATAAGGAAGGAAAAAACAACCATTCAGAACAACAAGAAGAGAAAAGAATTTAAAAAAATGAGGATAGTATAAGCAACCTCTGGGACAATTTCAATTAGTCCAACATTCGAATCACAGGGGTGCCAGAAGAAGAGAAAGAGCAAGAATTTGGAAATATATTTGAAAAAATAGTGAAAGAAAACTTCCCTAATTTGGTGAAGGAAATACTCGTGCAAATCCAGGAAGCACAGAAAGTCTCAAACAAGATGGATGCAAAGAGGCCCATTCCAAGACACATTATAATTAAAATGCCAAAGGTTAAAGATAAAGAGAGAATCTTAAAGGCAGCAGACAAAAGAAGTTAGTTACTCACAGGAGAGTTCCCATAAGACTGTCACCTGATTTCTCAAAAGAAACTTTGCAGGCTAGAAGGCATTAGAAAGAAATATTCAAAGTCATGAAAAGCAGGGACCTACAGTCAAGATTGCTTTACCCAATAAAGCTATCATTTAGAATGCAAGGGCTGATAAAGAACTTCCCAGACAAGAAAATACTAAAGGAGTTCATCATTATCAAACATTATTATATGAAATGGGATTTATTAAAGGGAACTATTTAAGACAAGGAAGATCAAAACTAGGAACAATAAAATGACAAAAATTATGTATCTATTGACAATTGAATAAAAAAACAGCTAAGCAAACAGGAACAGAGACAGAATCATGGATACAGAGAGTGTTTTGATGGCTACCATATGGGAGGGGGTTGTGGGGGAATGCGTGAAGAGGTGAGGGGATTAGGAAGTACAAATAGGTAGTTACAGAATAGCCATGGGTATGTAAAGTACAGTGTAGGAAATGGAGTAGCCAAAGAACTTACACGCATGACCCATGGACATGAACAACGGGTAGAGGATTGGCAGGGGGAGTCAGGGGTGCTGGGTGGAGGGGATGAAGGGGGAAAAAATCACTGGCTATTCACCACCCTAAATGAATAAATAAATAAATAAATAAATAAATAAATAAATAAATAAATAAATAAATAAAAGGGACTAGAAGTAAGTCTATCCATTGCACTAAATCTCCTGTCCTGAAGAGAAAAGCTGTAGAAGTTCTGGGTAACCTTATAATAGAGTTGTAGGGGTTCTTCTATATCCTGGATATGTGTCATTTGTCAGATCTGTTCTATAAATACTGACTCCCAGGACTGTGGTCTGTCTGTATTTTTTCCCCAAATGCATGCCTTCTGATAAGCAGGAATCTTTAATTTTGATGAATTCTAATTTACTTTTCTTTTTCCTTTGTGGTTATTTCTTTCTGTATTCTGTGTAAGAAACCTTTGCTTACCCCCAATTGAGAAGATATTTTCCTATGCTTTCTTCTTAAATCTTTTTAGTTTTACATTTAGGTCTAGGATCAATCTGAATAATTTTTGTGGTTAGTATGAGAAAGGGACTGATGTTCGTATTTGTCCACATGAATATCCACTTGTTACTACATCTTTTGTTCAAAAATCTTTCCTTTACCCATTGGACTACTTCAGCAAACATTGTTGAAAATCAAATTAACTGGAACGTGACTGACTTCATCTTAAAGCTAATCCATATCTTGACATCTGGGTGAATCTAAACCTTTAACCCACCCACCCTGGCACTCTGAAATTTGTACAGATGTGTTCTGGGCTGATCACAGGACTCCCATTGGCTCTCTCTTGAGGAGGACCAGATCTCTTAACTATGGCACCAGAGCCTCCCACACCTGGTTCTTTTGATCATCCATGAATTTTCACTGCTTAGAAGATATAAGCACTTGGACTAGGGAGTGAAAAGTACAAGGATCCATTTGTCTTGCTGCCACCTTAGACCGCTTTCTGTATGTAGGTTCCCGAATAAAAGTCTTCAATCCAACAAAATAGATTTGTCTGCCTCATTCTTCATATGCTAGTACTGTGGTGCTTAATTACTCTAGCTTTATAGTAGGTCTTAATTCATACTAGTCAAGTAGCATAAATCCTCCAACTTTGCTCTTCACTTTTCAAGAATGCTTTGGGAATTCTAGGTCCTTTTTATTTCCTAAATAAATAAGTAAATAAAATATCAGCATGTGGATTCCTACACACACACACACACACAATCCTGGTATGGATATATTTGGGATTGCATTTAACATATACAGATCAACCTGGAAAGAACTGACATTTTAAGAATATTGTCTTCCTGCCCTGGCTGGCGTAGCTCAGTGGATTGAGCGTGGGCTGGGAACCAGAGGGTCCCGGTTCGATTCCCAGTCAGGGCACATGCCTGGGTTGCGGGCCAGGTCCCCAGTGAGGACCATGTGAGAGGCAACCATACAGTGCTGTTTCTCTCCCTCTCTGTCTCCCTCCCTTCCTCTCTCTCTAAAAATAAATAAAATCTTTAAAAAAAAAAAAAGAATATTGTCTTCCTGTTCATAGACATGATACATCTCTGCATTTGATGTCTTTTAAAAATTTCTCTAAGCAATGTTTAGTAGTTTTCAGTGTTGAGGTCTTGCAAGTCTTTTGTTAAAATTTATTTCTGAGTATTTTAAGTTTTAGATCCACTATAAATGGCATTTTTCATTTTTTAAAAAATTAAGCTGTTTTTTACACACAATAAAATGTTCACAACTTGAAGTGTACTACTCAATTCTGAATGAGTATCAAGATATAAGACATTTGTAACACCTCAGAAATAGAAATCCCTTCACAATAGAACCCTCCTCCCATTAGCAACCACTGATTTGAATTTTATCAACACATGATAGTCTTCCCTATTATAGACATTTATATAAAGGGAGTCATACAGTATTTTTGAGATTTGTCCTCTTTCACTCAGCATATTATTGAGATAATTAAATTACTCAATTTTATTGCTGAATACATTCAATGTTTGAACATAATATAGGTCATTTATCTACTCTCCTGTTGATGAACACCTCAGTTGTTTTCAGTTTTAGGCTGTAATGAATAAAGCTGCTACAAACAGTTTTGATTACAGCTTTTTGTGAACAATGTTCACACTTCTCTTGGATAAGTACCTGGGAGTAAAACTGCTGAGTCATAGGGTGCATGCATATTTAACTTTATAAGAAACTGACCAACAGTTTTCTGAAGTCAATATTCCATTTTACAGTCCCACTAGCAATGTGTCATCTTTTTATTTTAGCTATTCTGGTAGGTACATACTGGTATATCACTGTGGTCTTAATTTTCATGTACATGCTAGCTAGTAATATGGAGCTTATTTTTGTATGTGGATTGCTCATTTGTATATCTTCTTTTGTGAAGTTCTTCTCAAGAGTTTTGCCCATTTAAAAAACTGGGTTGCTTGTTTTTTATTATTTAATTGTTGGGGATCATTATATAAGTCCTTTCTCTTATAAGTATGTGTTGCAAATACCTTCTCTTGTTCTGTGGCTTCTCTTTTTGTTTTCTTTTTTTAAGATTTTATTTATTTATTTTAGACAGAGGGGAAGGGAGAGAGAAAGAGAGGAAGAGAAACATCGGTGTGTGGTTGCCTCTTGCACACCCTGTACCAGGGACCTGGCCCAAAACCCGGGCATGTGTCCTGACTGGGAATCAAACTGGTGACTCTTTAGTTTGCAGGCCGGCACCCAAGCCACTGAGCCACACCAGCCACTGCTCTTTTTGTTTTTTTGATGAGCACAAGTTTTAAATTTTAAGTTCAACTTATCAAGTTTTCTTTTATGTTTTATGCTTTCTATGTTCTAAGACATTTTTATTTATCCTGAAGTGACAAAAATAGTCACCTATTTTTTCCCCTAGCAACTTTATTATTTCAGTTTTCATTTTAAGTACATGATCTATCTCAAATTTATGTGTGTGTATGGTGTAAGGGAGGATTGAGGGTTTTTTTTAATATTGATACACAGTTGCTTCAGGAACATAGGTTAAAGAAGTGTTTCCTTTCTCACTAAAATTGCTGGTGTGCTCTTACCAAACATCATTTACTATGTATGTGTGGATCCCTTTATGGACTCTATTCTGTTCCATGATCTATTTGTCAATCTTTATGGGAATACCGCACTGTCTTGATTTGTATTGCTTTGTAGTAAATCTTGAAGTCAGCTAAAGTAAGTTCTTTCCCCTTTTAAAATTATTTTCGTTCTTAATTCTGTGCCTTTTCAAATGTGCTTTTAAATAATCTTGTCAGTGTCTGTAACATTCTGATGGAATTCTAATTGGGACTGCATTAAATCTATAGCCCAATGGAACTAAGACCTAAATGATATCGAATCTTCCAATTCATGAACATTGCATCTTTCTCTATTTAGATCTTAATTTCTCTCAGCATTACAGTAGTCCTCCCTTACCTGTGGTTTTATTTTCTGCGGTTTCAGTTATCTGTGATCAACCACAGTCCGAAAAATGTTAAATGGAAAATTCCAGAAATAAATAACTCATAAATTTTAGACTGTGTGCTCTGCTGAGTAGCATAATGAAATCTCATGCTGATCATAAAGCAACCATAAAGTTGCTTGTTATGCATCATCAGAAGGTCAACATAGCCTAACACTATGTCACAATGCTTACTGTCAATCATTTCACTTCATCTCATCACCTAGGCATTTTATCATCTCACATAAAGAGAAGAATTGAATACAACACGGTAAGATACATTACTCCCCTTTTATCTGCAGGAAATATATTCCAAAAGCCTCAGTAGTTCCAAGAGCCCCAGTGAGTGCCTGAAACAATGGATAATACCAAACCCTTTATATATTACGTTTTTACCTTTACATACATACCTTTCCACTTAAAGAAAGCTTTTTATGGCTTCTCTTTGGCATATCGGGAATGTTAGTATCACTACTCTCACCTGTTGGGGCCATTATTACATAAAATAAGGATTACCTGAACAAAATCTGGTAAATAAAAGGGCTAGTAAGTAAATAATGGGTGGGTAGCATATACAGTATAGATGCACTGGACAAAGGGATGATTCACATCCTGGGTGGGGCAGAGCAAGTCAGCACAGGATTTCATGATGCTGCTCAGAATGGCATACAACTTAAAATTTGTGAATTGTTTATTTTTGTTATTTTCCACTTAATATTTTCAGATCACAGTTGACCAAGGTAACTGAAGCCACAGAAAGCAAAATCGTGGAAGGTGGGGAGTGGGGGTGGGCGGTAGGGGTAGGGGGGGAACTACTGTATTTTGAGAGAAAAACCACATTCACGAAACTTTTATTAGAATAATTATAATTATTCTATCTTATTATTATTGTTGTTAATCTCTTACTGTGCCTAAAATACAAATGAAACAGCATCGTAAGTATATATAGGAAAAAACATAGTATATATGACATTTAGTACTATCTGCAGTTTCAGGCATCCAATGAATGTCCTACAATATATTCCCCGCTAGTAATGGGGAGACTACTATATTTTATCCTATAATTTTTTATTAAATTTATATCTCAGTATCTTGTTTTTGACTATAAATGGTATGATTTTATTAATTTCATTTTATAATCATTTGTTGCTAGTGCATAGAGATATAATTGGGAGTTTTTAGATTAGCTTTGTATCCTGTGACATGGTTAAAGGTATCTATTAGTTTCAGAAGGTTTTTTTTTTTTTTTGATAATTCTTTAGGATTTTCCAAGTACACAAACATGTCATCTGCAAATTCAGCTTAATTTATTCCTTTCCAATTTTTATGCCTTCTTTTTCTTGCCTTATTACACTGGCCATGACATAAAACTCAAATGATGAGAATGGAAATTCTCACCTTGTTCCTAACATTAGGGGGAAAACTATTAGTCTTTCAACATTAAGTAAACTCTTAGCTATTGATCTTTCATGAATATTTTTTATCAAGCTAAGGAAGCTGTTTTCTGTGCTTAGTTGACTAGTTTTATTAATGAGTATCTGAATTTGTCAAATATCTTTTCTACATCTATGGAAAAGTTCATAATGTTTTTCTTCTTAATTCTGTTAATGTGGTAAACTGAATGGATTCATTTCCTAATATTAAGCCAAACTTTCATTTCTGGTACAAACTAGATGTGCAGTTTGAGGATCAGGTTGTTGGTCCCCTCATAAAATGAGCTACAAAGTGTAAAAATAGTTTATAGCTCTTCCTCCAAAAATAGTTTTTATAAGATATGTTATTTTTTTTCCTAAGCATTTGAAAGCATTCACCAATGAAACCATATGACCCTCAAGTTTTCTTTGTGGGAAAGTTTGTGAGATAAATTTACTTTCATTGATAGATATAAGGCTATTCAGACTTTCTGTTTTATCTTGTTCCCTGTTGGTAAGCATTTTTCAAGAAATCTGTTTATTTCATTTACATTGTCAAATTAACTAAATTAAGTTATTCACAATTCCTTATTATCTTTTTAATGTATATAAAATTTATAGTGCTCTACTTCTCTTCCATTACAGTATTGGTAATTCGTGTTGTTTTCCCCCTCATCCCTCTTCCCTTTTGTTTTAATCAATATAGTTAGGCGTTATTAATTTTAAGGGTCTTTTCAAACAATCAAATTTTGGCTTCGTTAGTTTTTCCTATTATTTGTATAATATTACAAATTTATGCTTTTATGCAGATTTATGCTTTTATTTTTATTATTTCTTCCTCTCTACTTTGTGTTTCTTTTTTCTAACTTCTTAGGGGAGAACCTCAGATCACGCATTACAGAAGTTCTTTTCAAATACAAGCATTTAAAGCTTTACCTTTTCTTCTTGACACTGCCTCAGCTGCTCCAACAAATTCTGTTATATATTTTATTATAATTCAGTTAAAATTATCTTCTACATTCCCTTGTAATTTTTTTTTAGAACCATGGGTCATTTAGACATGGGTTTTTAAATTTCCAAATTTTGGATGTTATTCTTAGCATTTTAATGACTTCTCATTTAATTTTTTGTGATTTCAAAAGTTTTCAATATATTGACACTAATTTTACAATATATTGACATGTTACATTCAACTGCCCTTGAGAAGAATTTATATTCTTCAGTTGCTGGGAATAGAGTTCAATCAATTAGGTCAAGGCTGTTGACGGTTCATTTAGTTCTACGCCTTTATTAAGTTTTTGTCTAGTTGTTCTGTCAACTGCTGAGAAAGAGTTATTAAAATCTTTATAATTGTGGATTTATTTCTCTCTTTAATTCTATCAACTTTTACTTTTGTTTATTTTTAAGCTCTGTTATTAGGTATACATATTTATTATTGTTCTATCTTCTTGATATATTATTGACTCATCATTTTATCATGATCAAATGTCTGCATAAGAGATTGGCTACAATAGAAAAAGAGGATGGTAAACAAGCAAATGGTATGGGTAAATTTCCAAATAACTAAGTGTTAACCAAGTTTTTAAAATTAACTGTCATTTTCTCAAGGGTATTACTATCTGAATTCTGATAAAACTTAAATATATATATATATATATAAAAAAAAAGATCCTTCCTCTTCTAGGTTTGAACACTTTGAGAAAAACATATACAAATTACTTAAATACTTAAGAGGTCTCAATGAGAAGCTGTTGTAATGGTAAAAGGACTTTTCACCTCATGATGGCAATTTTTAAAGTATTGTGCCTATTGTTGATAAAGATGTTGGCTTCTGTGCTCTGTGCTGAATCAGTTTAAAAAAATTCAATTGCGGAATGATATATCAGTGTTTCCAGTAATACCGCTATACCAGTTTCCTTTTAATGGCTCATCAGTTATGTGACTGCCGTGAAGGTAATTATGAAGAGACTCATTTAGCAACATATCATTACATCATCTTAACATGAAGTAAGGCCCATCAGGCATTATTAAATTAGCCTGAATTTTGCAGTATGTCAGCAGCATTTTATGTACATTAATAGCAAACTTAATGTTCCTTGGAGGGATTCTACTGAAAAAAACTGGTTGCAAAGTGGTGTTTGGATATAATTTTTTAGTCACTATTTATATTTCCTTGTATCATCAGTGTGTGGTTAAGATTTTTACGTCACTTGTGAAAAGTTAAGACAAAATGGCAGCCGCCAATTAGTAGTTTCAGTGTATATTTTTCTTCTCTGACCCATTATAATAAATACCATTTGGAATACTGGTATTTCTTTGAATGGAAGTGATACATCTACTTTAACTCTTGAATTTCCTGAGCTTACTGCTTAGGCCTCAAATCAGCTAGTGCCATCCATGCACAATTTCTCCTACATTTTACAGCATAGCCAGAGCCAAGTGATAATAATACATAGCAAAGCCATTGTTTCTTTCACAGTAAGGAACCCCTTTACTCGTTTTAAGAGTCCTCCTGTCTTCAATGAGGATATTTGTCCTTGCTACAGTATAATTTTCATTCCTCTGTGCTGAATTTTGGGCTTCTTTGGGTGCATGGACTGCTTTTATAAATTCTTCATAAACAAATGTTTCCCTCATTTAATACCTTTAAATCTTCTTGTATATAGCAATATTATTTTGTATTTCATACATTCTAGTAACCTTATTTTTTTCTTTTCCACAGGCCTGCCTGATCTCTGCAACATGTTATAAACAATTGTTAAACAGTAATCTCATACTTTCTTTTTTCATACTCCATTTAGAGGAACTGGGTTTCTCAAAGCATACTCTCTATTCCATGTGAATTAGATCACCTGGGGCACTTGTTAAAAACAGAAATTCCCAGGCCCTTCCTTGATCAAACATGTCAAAATGGAAGGACGGTAAGGTGACAGACTAAAAATCTGAGGGATTCTTATGGTGAAGCATAGTTACGTCATCGTTAAAAATATCAAACATGAGTTTAGAAGGTTTACCACTTGCAAGGTATAAGGCCTTAAGTAAATTACTTAATACCTCTGAAGAATACCTATTTACTTATCTGCAAAATGGGTATTGTTAAAAGTATTAAATGTATTCACATTATGGGATCTTAAGCTTAATAAATGGTAATAAACTATTACAGCACCGTGCATGTACATTTAAAATAAATGTTTTTTGATATGAGAATTAAATTTGGTATAAATATACATTAACCCTTGGCAAAAACTGTTAAGATTCATTTTAGCAAAATTGATGAATTATATAAATAGAGCTTACCACTGATTTTAACTAAATAGTAACACCTTTGCCAAAAGAATATTAGAAAGTGAAAACTTGTTAATATAGGCATTAATTATGATTTATTAGATGCAGCTGTGGCTCTAAAGCGCTTACAGCAGTTTTTTCTCAAGTTTATAGTAGTGTGAATTTTAGACCAGTGGCTCTCAAAGTTTTTGGCTTATTAAAAATAATATGAAGGGCTCCAGTAGCTTGGTTTTCATTGGTTATATGAACTGAAAACTTAGAAAAATATTCATTTTATAAAATGTTTTCACAAGTACATGGAAGTTTAACCTTCAGAGATCTACAAAGTATAGACAGTGTAGACCTACAGAGTATAGGAAGTATAAACCTACAAAAATGCTAATTCTATTTTTCAAATGAGGAAATCAATGTAGAGATGGGATTTAATGTTAAATGACTTTTCTTATATCCACAGATTCCAACTTGCAGAGATGGGATTTGAAACTAGATCTCCTGATTCTGAATGGCAGAATTATATGATATGTTATTAAATGGAGTAGTATTGTCAGTATGACAGTTAAAACTGGTTCACATGCCCACGTGTGAAATTAGGGTGGGCATGGTTGCGGACAGCAAAAAACAAATTTACTATATCCTGCCTTCCTATTCTTTTTGGCTTGATTCTGATGGAAATATGCAGTGAACTGACTTCAGGATTCTCAGTCTAAAGATATGGGGGAAAAGGCAGAGAAGATGACCATCACTAGATAAGTAACATACTAGGGAATGTGGAAAAACTGAAGTAAAGTTTCCAAGTAAAGAGACCACTAAAAGCTAAACATTTTATTAGATGTAGGACTCAAATGACAATATTTCCAACATTAGTAAGTTCAACATTACAGGATATTCAAGTTATACAAAGCAATTGTATGCTCTTCATATAATGCAGTAGCAACTGTGTTTTTATGAGGAAATATGCAAAAATCTTTTTAGAAAATGATAACCATTTTGGAAAGAAGTGTAGGAAGATAACTGCTACCCTGCTTCCGGTTGAAATGAATGTTAGTTTTATTATTTTTTTTAATCCTGCACCCAAGGATATACTTACTGATTTTAGATAGCGAGGAAGGGGAAAGGGGAGAGAGAGGCAGATGAATCAGTTACCTTCCATATACGCCCCCACTGGGGACTGACCGTGCAGCCTAGGTATGTGTCCTGACCGGGAAATTGAACCCATAATCTTTTGGTGTATGAGATGATGCTCCAATCAACTGAACCACCCAGCCAAGATGAATGTTCGTTTTTAAAATCTGTGATGATACAGACTGGTGGAATTGCAAAAGGGAAACCATTTTAAGCAGAGGGAACACAAGAAAATATGTTTAATTGCTAAAAACCCAACATAGTCACAAATTAAAGGCACAAATAATGGCTAAGTAAATTGAATAAATTTCTACCTCCTCTATTAGAGCCTTTGTGTGTTAAAAATTTTCTCGGCTTTTATAATTTTTTTAAACTTACTTGACAGCCTGGTAATCCAGTGTCTCTGCTGTATAGGGAAAATGAACCTCTCTCTGACGTTTTTCCTATAAAAGAAAGAAAATAACTTTATATAAAAACCCTCATTTGTTGACAGAATTCAACTTCTAGACCATTCACAGTAATTATACTGGGGTTTGGAAGTACAGAGAAAATTAGAACAAAGAAGGTAAAATCCAATAAATAAAATTTTATAAGTTTATTTATCATTGCAGCCAGTGTAACAGTTAAAATTCTGACTTACTACATATAATAGCATGTATTTTATTAAATGCTTTCTTTTCATCAAGAAACATTAAAAAATAGTCAAAAGAATGGATATCTATACAGCCAATAGTATTATACATGTACCTACTAGTGAGAATTATGTTTTTCCATATTTGCTTCAGACTGAATATTTCTCCTTCTCTCCTTTTCTCTTTCAGAAATGAAAAGAATATAGACACACCTCAAATCTCACCCTAGATCCCAAACTAACCATTATAAGAGTTGGTGTATAGGATTACCACGTATATTTTGAAACTTTTAATGTATATATTCATTTAAACAACATACATTACTGTTTATGTTTAATACATTTAAACAGATGAGATTACATGGTATCTATCCTTTGAAATGTGCATTTCGTGCAATACTGTATTTTTGAGATATAAGTTCATTCATTTTTATGGTTATAAAATGTCCCCTTACACAAATAAAACCACAGTTGATGTATGCCCCTACTGAAAAATAGTTAGATTGTTTCGACTTTTTGTTATCATGAGGAATTCTGAACCAAATATCTTTGCACAAGTCTTGTACACACACACAAGAGTTTCTCCAGGATAGACACAAAGAAAAGGAACTGCTGGTTAAAACGATGTAGACTCTGAACTTTACAGGTATCACCTCACTATTCTCTGAAGTCATCATGCCAATTTACACTCTTCCGAGAAATACATAAGAATTCCTGTTGGGACTAAATCTGCAGTTCAAAAGTCAAGTGGCCAAGTATCAGGAATGGTATGGGCCAGCTCTAGAGGAAGAACAGATGTCTCACAGTATCCATAATTAACAGCAGTGTTCTGACTCATTTGCTTTTTAAAACACTGGAGTTTCAGTATGTTCAATAAAGTGAACCTACAAATATTATACAGTTTTAAACTAAACAGTCCCTGACAAATAGACATGTTGCTTAATAAGATTTTTGCAGGGATCACAGTTTGATGTTAATATCAAAGATAGTGGCACAAATAAACAATGATAATGGAAGAGCTAACTCTTTTTCTCTGTTCCAAGGTAAAAATAACAATGTAATTAAATCTGACAAGTTACCCTAAATATTTAAAATTCTTGAGGTTATATGAACTTCACTATAATTGTATACTATACAAGTTATTAGCTTGTGATTGTATAAAAATATGTAGTTTATTAATTTTAAAAACTCCACACATACACGGATGCTCAAAGTTGTCTACTGATGTGGTGCATAATTAAAAGAACCTTGGAGACATATGGACTAATATTTAATCATTTTTATACATGCCACACAGGCCAACTCATAGAAATATTACAACTGTAAATTTGGCACCTATGAGCCTTTAGATAAATAAAATAATTCTTGTAATGACAAAGGTAATTATTAGAAAATACTTTAATAATTAGGTATATAATTTTGATCTCATTAGAATTATAGTATATGTCTTAAGAAGCACTTGCTGGCTATTACTGATGAAGCACATATATAGGTAATGACAACTCATAAAAATGCAGATTTATGAAAAGAGGTTAATTTAATGTGATCTATTTACCTCACATTCTCCCCATGAAGTCCTATGTTCTACACAAAGAATTTTAATTTGTAAATTATACAAATGAAATAAAAATAAAAAATTGTAACTTTTTAAGGATATATCCTTTATAACTAAGATTGTCAGTAAGAGTCAATGTGATATGTTGGGGTTTTGGACTCTACTCTTTTTACTCTTGGAATCTGACCTCATGAAACTATTAAAATGATTGTGCATTTGCAATTTTGACACGTATCTATCCCCATGCCTCATCAAAATGGATCAGAAACCCTGCTGGACAAAAAAAGATGGCAGAGGTTGAAGGGAAAATGCCAACTCAGAATGATTAGCAGAGAGATTAATGGGAAAAAATAAAGAACAGCCTACTTCTATAGTTTGGGGGTATTACTTTATTAATCAAATGAATTAAATTTATAAGATATTAAAAATCATAAGTAAATCATTAAGAAAATACTGCCTTGGGACACCTCATAAAAATCAATTGTATAGTACACATTCATGACCCCCACCTCCTTTAGGAACTTGGGTCACAATTTAAGACTTTAAATTATTGGAAAGCTTTATAATTTTGCCTCTCTGCTTTTATGACCCACTATGAGAAGAACTGAGTTAATGCCAAACCTTGATCAGAAGTATTACCCCTCAACTACTCTATTGTTTCTTTGGAAAAATATGCTTCCTTTTATAAGGTGATGTCCATATAAAATGTGGCAGCTATCATTAAACAGTTTCTTCTCTTCAATTAAAAAAAATCATGTCTCATATCCTTGGCAGAACTGAACTGGAAGACTACATTAACATTTAAACAAATACCATAGAGTTAAAAAAAAGAACAACGCTATACCAATGGTTTGTCATTTATCACAATGTAATAACTACTAATGATTGGTTGAAATATGCACTAAGTCTTTTCTACCTGCCAAATTCCTTTTCCTGAAACATTATTTCAAACAACGAGTAAGTACTTAAAGTTAAGCAACAATTTAAGGTACGTTATATTTTTCACTCAAATATACTACTAAGGAAGCCTTTTCTAACAATGTATTGTTAAGGCAGAAAAGGGAATAAAGTAAGAGATCAATATTAGCTCTGTTTTTAATAAAGTAAGGCTTTCAAATATAATACAATTATCTTTGTGGAGGCTTAAATAGATGGTTTAAAAAATAAATTTTTTAAATTTACTTTCCTGTGTCTATTAAAATCCTTAAACTTCCTTTCACAAAGGATAGTCATATCAGAGAAAATAAAAACTAATTAAAAATAAGAATTTATTGGTATAACAATAGTTAATAATGAAAACTAATATAAGCTAAAAACATTACAAAGTAAAAGTTTCTTCTGTAATGGAAAGTTAATAGCTTGTTTTTAAAATAATACTTGACCTATTCAAATGAGATTTTGAAAAGTATGTACATTTTACTTCATCTTTCATTTATTGGGAACTCATTCTTTCTTAGTGACTTAGAAGTTTGGATTTTCCTGAAATATAATGATGTGTACTCAGTGAGAGATTTAGAAGACATTCATCTTTTATTTATTCAAAATTACTTTAAGTCTATATGGACAACAAAAACTTCTGGCTACTTTGTTTCTGCTAAGTATATTCACAATTTTAACATGAAAGTCAGCTGAACACAGTTTAAGGACTATTAGATATATGTAACTTAACTTACACCTAATTTTCCTTGCAACACCAATAAAGAAAATATTACAAAGAATTTACTGGATATTCCAGTAGTGGGATTATATTTGTGCATGGGTATTGGCACACCATAGGCCCCTTTGGAAGTCTTTTCAAAATAATGTGTTTAAACTCACAAAATATAATACATAGTATTATAAAGTATATTGGTATGTTATCACCAAAATGTTGGGGAAAAAATTCCTGTCATGGTATATACGATTTTTAACACATTAAATAAGATCTAGAAGCAGGCTTACAATGAATGACAAATTCAAAGCATAAATGATAGTTTAAGATCTCTGCAAAAACTGTATCATGCTATGAAAATCTACATTCATTTGGTTACAAAAATCATAGGTACTATTATGAGTGTTTTGCTACTCTTATTCAAATGGAAGGACAATGTAAATTTCACTTACAGGTTGGTAAAAATAAAAATGACATTTTTTCCCTGTCCATATTCACTGATTACCCTTCTATTCTTGGAGTCACTGGACTATAGGCTAAGAACTCCAACTCAAATAGAACAGCAACGTATTATCAGAAGATACATAGATATGTATATCATGCCATCAGACACATGTTTCCTAAATAAGTATCTCCTGTGCTTAAAGTAGCTAGACTTATATAATTTATATTAACCACAGTTTTTGTTTCTGACTGCAAACTGAGAGCTGCTCGAGAAATGATAGGGGGTTTTGGCCAATTTGTAGAGTGTTTAAACCAAAAGTTCAGGAAAGAGCAAAATACTTAAGTCCAAGAAATTATTTTACCTGGCTGTTTGTATAAGATGCATAAACTATTTGAGGTAATAATTACTGTAACACATTTTCTCAGAATTAAAAAAAAAAGAATTCATCTTCTTCCCTACCAATTACATGATGCAATAATAAGTTCCAATTCTCCAATGCTTTCCTAATTTCCAAAAATACAAATGTTAGTTATTAGTCTATAAGAGCTCTTCAAAGATAATTTTCCCAACATTCTTTTATCTTTTTTTATGGTTGACACTGTTACAGATGTCTCCATTCCCCTCCTCTGCCTAATTCCTTCACCATCTTTCATCCAGCCTCCCTCTTATCGCATCCCTCTGACACCTGTCAGTCTGTTCCATGTGTCCAAGCCTGTTTGTTTTGTTTTTCATAACTTTTGTTCATTAGATTTCACATATAAGTGAGTGAGATCATATGGTATTTGTCTTTCTCTGACTGGCTTATTTCACTTAGCATAATAACCTCCAGGTCCAAAAGGTAAGATTTCGTTCTTTTTAACAGCTGTGTCGTATTCCATTGTGTAAATATACCACTGCTTTTTTATCCACTCATCTATTTTTTAAGTAGTTTTTTTATTGTATTTGTTCTATTACCATTTATCTTCCTTAGAACCTCTTCCACATTCCCCCCGCCCCCCACTGCAATCACCTTACTGTTGTCCATGTCCACAAGTCCTTTTTTGCTTGATCACTCTATTGTTATTCAGGGGTCTTTTGTGGTTCCATATAAATTTTTGAAATATTTGTTCTAGTTCTGTGAGATATGTCATTGGTATCTTGATAGGAATTGCACTGAATCTATAGATTGCTTTGGGTAGTATGGACATTTTAATGATGCTAATTCTTCTTATACATGAACACAGTATATGCTTCCACTTATTACCTTCTTCAATTTCTTTCTTCAGTGTCTTATAATTTTCCAAAGTAAAGATCTTTTACCTTCTTAGTTAAACTTATTCCTAGATATTTTATTCTTTTAAAAGCAATTGTGAATGGGACTGTTTTCTTAGTTTCCCTTTCTGATTGTTCATTATTGGCGTATAAAAATGCAACTGATTTCTGGATATTAATTTTGTGTCCTGCTACTTTACTGAATTCATTGATCAGTTCTACTAGTTACTTGATGGAATATTTGGGGTTCTTTATGTACAGTACCATGTCATTCAAATAATGACAGTTTTATTGCTATCTTTCCGATTTGGATCCTTTTTATTTCTTCTTGTCTGACTGCTATGGCCAGGATGTCCAGTACTATGTTGAATGAGAGAGGTGAAAGTGGACATCCCTGTCTTGTTCCCAATCTTAAGAGGAATCCTTGTAGTTTTGCCCACTGACTATGGTGCTGGCAGTGGGTTTGTCATACATGGCCTTTATTATATTCAGGTATGTTCCTTCTATTCCCACTTTGCTGAGAATTTTTTTAAATCATAAATGGGTGCTGGATTTTATCAAATGCTTTTTTCTGCATCTATTGATATGATCATGTGGTTTTTATATTTCATTTTGTTTATGTGGTATATCACATTTATTAATTTGTAAATACTGTACCAACCTTCCATTCCTAGAATAATTCCCAATTGGTCATAGTGTATGATCTTTTTGATGTACTGCTATATTCAGTTTGCTAACATTTTGTTGAGGATTTTAGCATCCATGTTCATCAGGGACATTAGCCTATAATTTTCTTTTTGTGTGCTGTCTTTATCTAGCTTTGGAATTAGGATAATGCTGGCCTCATAAAATGAGCTTGGGAGTCTTCCCTTCTCTTGAATCTTTTGGAATTGTTTGAGGAGATGTGTTAGTTCTTCTTGAAAAGAATGTATATTCTTTTGCTTTGGGATGAAATGCTGCGAAGATATCATTAAATCCATGTGTTCTAGTATATCATTTAAGGCCACTGTCTCCTTGTTGATTTTCTCTCCAGATGTATCCACTGAAGTCAATATAGTATTAAAATCCTCTACTATATACCTATATTTCTGTCAATCTCTCCCTTTATGTCCATCAAGATTTGCTTTACATATTTAGGTGCTCCTATGTTGGGTGCATAAATGTTTACTAGGGCTATAATCTCTTGGTGGATTGTTCCCTTTATCATTGTGTAGTGTCCTTCTTTGTCTCTTAGTATAGCCTTGGTTTTAAAGTCTATTTTGTCAGATTTAAGTATTGCTACTCCAGCTTTTTTCCCCCTTTCCATTCGCATGAAGTATCCTTTTCCATCCATTTACTTTTGGTTTGTGTGTATCCTTTGTTCTGAGGTGGGTCTCCTGAAGACAATTGCGCGTGTGTGAGTATATATACACATACATATCTTGTTTCCTATCCACTCAGCTACCCTGTGTCTTTTGATCAGAGCATTTAAGACATTTACATTTGAAGTGGTTATTGATATGTATTTATTGCCATTTATTTTTAACTATTTTCTTCTGATTTCTTTTCCCGTTTTTGTTCCTTTTTTAAGAAAATATTTTATTTATTTTTATAGACAGAGAGGAAGGGAGGGAAAAAGGAAGAGAAACATCAATGTGTGGCTGCTTCTCATGTGCCCCCCACTGGGAGCCCAGCCCACAACCCAGGCATGTGCCCTGACCGGAAATCGAACCGGAGCCCTCCTGGCTCGCAGGCCTGCGCTCAATCCACTTAGCCACAGCAGCCAGGGCCCTTTTTTGTTCTTCTTAAAGCAAGTTCTTTAATGGCTATTACAATACTGGTTTGGTAGTAAGAAACTTCTTTACCTTTTTCTTGTCTGGGAAACTCTTTATTTCCCCTTCAATTTTAAATGACACCCTCTCCTGGGTAAAATAGCCTTGGTTGTAAGTCCTTGCTTCCAGCGTGAAATGTTTCTGTTGAGAAATCAGCTGACAGTTGTATGGGAGAACTCCCTTGTAGGTAACTACCTGCTTTTCTCTTGTAACTTTTAAGATTCTTTCCTTGTCTTTAAGCCTTGCCATTTTAATTATGATGTGTCTTGGTGTGGGCCTCTTTGGAACTCTCTATGCTTCCTGGACTTGTGTGTCTTTTTTCCATCACCAGGTTAGGGAAGTTTTCAGTCATTACTTCTTCAAATAGGTTCTCAGTCCCTTACTCACTCTCTTCTGTTTCTTGTATCACCATGATGTGGATATTGTTACTCTTCATGTTAACCCAAAGGTCCCTTAAATCCTCATTTTTTTAAATTCTGTTTTCTTTTTGCTGCTCTGCCTGGGTGTTTTTTCCTACTTTGTCTTCTAAATCACTGATTCAATCCTCTGCTTCATCTAACCTACTGTTTATTCCTTCCAGTGTATTATTTATTTCAGATACTGCATTCTTTATTTCTGGTCTTTTTTCATGCTGTTGAGTATCCTTATAATCATTACTCTAAACTCTCTATCTGACAAGTTCCTTGCCTCCATTTCATTTAGCTCCTTCTCTGGAGAATTCTCTGGTTCTTTCATTTGAGGCCTGTTGTTTTTGTCTTCCCATTTTGGATACCTCTTTGTGTTTGTTTCTATGATTTAGGTAGATCTGTAAAGACTGTAGTGGAGACCTATGTCAGACACTGCCTGTGACTGGTCCTGGGCAACCTGTTTGGAACTGTCAGTAATGTTCAGAGTCTGGCTCCCTCTGCTGGGCCTGGGTACATGGAGAAAGAACCAAGCTGTGCATCAAGGCCCGCTTTTACCAGCACCAGGCCCGGGGGAGGATCAGCTAAAGTCTCAAAACTCCCAAAGATATGTCTCTGCCTGCACTCTGTCTATTAACTTAATCTCTAAAAGAGCCTCCAGCTGTCCTCCTCAGTAGCTGGGCTTAAGCTCCACAGGGTGGGGTAAGAGGGATTCCTTTGTGTGGGGCTACTGCTTCCCCTTAGGCTGATGCCACATGGAGGGGAGTGCTCTGCCCAAGAAAGATGGCTTCTCAACATCGGGGTCTTTTTTGGTTCCACATACATTTTTGAAATATTTGTTCTAGATTTGTGGAATATGCTATTTAATAGAAATTGCATTGAATTTTTAGAATGATTTGAATAGCATGGACATTTTAATGATGTCAATTCTTCCAATCCATGAACAGGGTGTATGCTTCCATATAGTTGTATCTTCCTCAACTTCTTTCTTCAGTGTTCTATAGTTTTATAGTTCTTTTACCTCCACAGCTCAATTTATTTCTAGGTACTTTATTTTTTGTTGTTGCTGCTATAGTAAATGGGATTTTTTCTTAATTTCTCTTTGTTCATTGTTGGTGTAAAGAAATGCCATCAATTTCAGAATATTGACTTTGTATCCCGCTATTTTGCTAAATTCACTTATTAGGTTGAGTAGTTTTTTGGTGAAGACTATAGAGTTTTCTATGTTCACTATCATGTCATCTGCAAATAATGACAGTTGTACTGACTCCTTTGGAATTTAGATGCCTTTTATTTTTTTCTTGTCTAATCGCAGTGGCTAGGACCTCCAGCACTATGTTGAGTGAGAGTGGTGAAAGCGGATTCCCTTGTCTTGTTCCTAATTTTAAGGGAAACACTTTTAGTTTTTGCCACTTGAGTATGACGGTAGTTGCAGGTTTTTCATATGTGCCTTTTATTATGTTGAGGTATATTCCCTCTATTCCTACTTTGCTGAGTGTTTTTATCATGAATGTGTGCTGGATTTTATGAAATGCTTTTTCTGCATCTATTGATAGGATCATGTGGTTTTTGTCTTTCATTTTGTTTGTGATGTATCACATTTATTGTTTTGTGAATATTGTACCATCCTTGTATTCCATCCTGGAATAAATCCCACTTGAACATAGTGTATGATCTTTTTAATGTATTGATGGATCTGGTTTGCTAATATTTTTTTGAGGATTTTAGCGTCTATGTTCATCAGAGATATTGGGCTGTAATTTTCTCTCTTTGTTGTGTCTTTACCTGGTTTTGGGATTAGGATAATACTGGGCTCGTAAAAAGAGTTCGGGAGTCTTCCCTCTTCTTGAATTTTTTGGAATAGACTGAGAAGAATAGGTATTAGTGTTTGGTAAAATTCAAGGCAGTTCCATTTTTAATTTTTGGAGGAAACTCCATACTGCTTTCCACACTGGCTGCACCAGTCTGCAATCCCACCAACAGTGCACGAGGGTTCCCTTGCCCGCATCCTTGCCAGCATTTGTTGTTTGTTGATGGTAGCCACTCTGACAGGTGTGAGCTGATATCTCACTGAAGTTTTAATTTGCATCTCTGTGATGAGTAGTGACGTTAAGCATTTTTTCATATATCTATTGATCATCTGTACATCGTCTTTGAAAAGTTATCTATTCCTTTGCCCATTTTTAAATTGGATTGTTTGTCTTCATGATGTTGAGTTATGTAAGTTCTTTATATATTTTAAAAATTAACTCCCTGTCAGATGCATCACTGGCGAGTATGTTCTCCCATACCATGGGTTCCCTCAGCAAGGACACAAGACTGCCTACATTTCACAGAGAACACAATCAGCAGCCAAACTGATGCTGGGAGTGGACAGCATAATTCTATAATCCTATTCCTCCTCAACCCAACCATAAATTACCAAGAGTTGACTGCATGGAAGAATCTGAGTTTGATACATTCCATCACACATATATGGCTAGTTACTCTGACAGATGGTGGGGTTGTGAGATTAAGACCCAAGCCTCTGCCCCTTAATAGGTACCAACTAGTGGAAAAGTTTATACATCATTTGGATGAAAAACAAGTTTCATAATTAAGGTCAGGTGTCTTGAAGTCCAGATCCAAAATGCACTGTGGGTAGTTATGGAGAAGTGGACAAGGAATTGCCCATGACTAAGGCAATCCATAAAGCCTACTGAATTAAGAAGGAAACCTTAAGAGTTGAGGACATACCCCCAGGAAGTGGAAGAAGGAGTGGAAATGACAAGAATCCTCTTGGAGGGTCATTTAATTGAGTGGAATGTGCCACACCTGATTTTGGGAACCCTGGTTGTTAAGTATTCAGATTTTAAGTACACTTTTCGTAACTCCTTGAAGGGCTGGTGAATTACAAGACTCCCATGTCATTTCTGAGTAATCAGAATTGCCAAATGAAACCAAATGAACTTTCCTAGGATCGGAGACTCGGTTTTCAATATGAGTTCAGAGGCTGTATAGTCCAACTCTCACCCAACGCAGCACTAACTTAGAATATAGTCTACCACAAAAAAGTCTACGAATGACTGCTTTCTACTTTGCATCATGAACATTTTAAGCATAATGCTTAATGCTTAAAAACAAACAAGCAAAACCTAAAGAGCCAGGCTTGTAAAGGATCTGGAAATCAGCTAAAAGAAATGGGATGTTAGTTTAGAGAGGAGAAAATCTAGAAGTGTGGTCTCTGTACTTTGTAATACTCACAGAGCTATCATAGCAAGGAGTAATCAGAGACTACACTGTTAAGTCCCAGTGAAGAGACCTAGGAACAAAGAATAAAAATACAGAGATGCATTATCTTAGCTTGTTATGAGGAAGAACTCTCAGTAAACAGAATTTCCAACAATAAAGACTGCACAAAAAATTATATAATATTCCAGCTGTTCTCAGTAAAGAGATTTGTGGAATGATTAGTTCTTTTGTTGTAAATTTATTTATTAATGCAATAGAAGATGTAATAGACATTTTTAGCAGTCAAATTCTACTGGCGAAATCAGTGATGTCCATGTTTATTGTACATTAGGGTATTTTATAGTGTAATGGCCATTCATGTTTTTGCCCACATTTTTTTCCTACTGGATTATCAATCATTGTTGATTTGTAGAAGTTCTTCACATATTTTTGATAGAAGACTTTCTATCATATCTATGGCAATATTTTTTTGTAGGTTGACAGTTTATTATCTTAGTGGGGTCTTTTGACAAACAGAAATTCTCCATTTTAAAGTAGGCCAATTTGTCCATTTTTTCTTTATGATTAGCATTTTTTGGTGTGTGTACTGTTTAAAAGATCTGCCTATCCTGAGGTTACACATCTATTTTTCTATGTTTTCCTTTAAAAGCTTTACTGTTTATCTTTCATGTTTAAATATGAACTTGGTTTCTGTGTATGCTGGTAGTGGGTCAAGTTACATGTTTTGTTTCGGTAGGCAAATCAAACTGACACTATCAGTACTATATACTGAAAAGATGATCTATGCATTAAAAGTATCATTGTGGCTACTATGTAGAGAAAAAGCAATAGGAGAATAAGTATAGAAGCTGGTAGACCAATTAGAAGACTTAAAATAATGCAGATGAAAGCTAATGGCGGCTTTAATTCTCCCATATCACTGAGGTAGTTACTACTAAATCCCCATTTTACTATGAAGAAAAATGATTTGCCCAAGGTCATAGAATTAGTAAATAGCCCAAAGAACTAGAACACAGGGCTCTTTGACACCAAATTCTTAACAGCATACTATACTGCACTGTTTTCCAGTGAAGCTTTAGGACACAATCTCCACATTCTGATCATATATGTAGATATTTGGTACAACCCAAATATAGCGTAAGAATTTTTCTCTGTTTAGCCCTCTAAGTAGCTTCTACCAATCAACTGACGTGGCACTGGATGTGAAATCTATTCTTGCTGAAAAGAGGAACTGATGACAAATCATCCCAAAAATGATTGGTAGCAAACCCCAACTAATCCAAAGGTTGGCTCTGGATATTACTAGAACATGGTCAGTTGTGCTGGTTTCACTCAAAAGTAATTGTTATTGTTTTCAGTTCTTACATAGGGCACATGATGATGTTACCCTTGCCTGTCAGAAAAATATCCTGACCCTGTTTTACTGGGCCTCGGTTTCCTAATCTATAAAAAAAAAAATGAACAAATCGACCAAGATTAGAGGTTGCACAATGGCATCCCCGGGGTTGTTTTGTGTGGCCAATGCAGGAATTTGTTTGTGTGTATATGTTTAAAACAAGTTTTGTGAAAAAAAAAAATTGCTGTGGCAGCCATGAGAATTCAACTTGCAGAACTCCTACTTCAGGAAATGTAATTGACCTGAGGGCTCCAGTTGCTGTACTCTGAAATCCACGACTGTTTTTGCACTGAGAATCCCTTGCTTCCAGCACACTTCAACAAATATGATGGGAAAACTAAAGCACACCTCTTTGTGGGAGACATGGCATTCCTCTGTTGACTAACTTTGGCTCAAAAACTCCCAGAATGCTTGCTGAACCTTCCTTAGAGTGCACAGCAGTCTAGGACTCTTCTACTTCCTCTCCTTACTCTGAAAGTCTTGAGATTGCTGTGGGTACGGTGACATAAACTAGCATTTGCTGACTAGCTATTATTACAAGCATGGCACTGTGAAAGGTACTTTACTTACTACATTGCTGGTAGCATTGCTAGTTGTATTTTCTTCCTACTAGAAATCCTGTTAAGACCAAGGAGTGATTAAAGGAAGCTTGTAACAGCTGTGAGATATTACAGTAAATTTTCAAGATTTCCTATAGAGCTCTATTTATTGACTAGAGAAACCTGCCCTGTAACACTCTTAGTAGTATGTATTCTTTTGCTACCAATTCAAAATAATGTTTTTATGAGGAAATAGCCAGAGACAAAGATACTATGGAAGATATAGCCGGCTCAGCATTTATGTCTGCAGCAGTATAGTGAATACCTGCAAATTTCCTGCAAACTAAAATTTACAATTTTCAGTGAATAATATACTACTTAAACAGTCACTGACTTCATGAGTAACACCAGGAATTAGAACAAATAGTTTCCCTATTTGCCTGAAAGCCAGTATTACGTCAATGTTCATTTTTGTAAGGCATACTGATTTGCAACCATTAATTCAAATTTACAATCTATTAAATAAAAAATTTCATGTGCTATTTTTTAAATGGGCAGCACTAAACTGTTTTTTTTTTTTTTAATAAGATAAAGTTTTAACCTGGGAAAAGAATTCCTGGACTTTTCAAAAAGTTACCTAGGTCAACATTACAATGTTTCAAAATGAAGTATTTCAATATATAAATAATGAGAACTTTTCCATATTTAGTTTTCAAAGAAACAATATGAAATCCTTACATAGGTAAGTATAAATATTTGGGCACAAATCTAAATTTGGTAAAAGTTTTGTGAGCAGACTATCCTCCTTTCCCTTGGGTATCTTTGAAAACTCATTTACCTAAGCTCTCTGTTCACAGAGAAGCTTTCCCTCTTTTTTTGGTGGGTGAATACTATGCCAAAGGTTTCTGACAATTTGGATGACACTAACCACTTGGAGAAACAATAAATACTATCCTACGAAGTGGGCAAACCTGTAATGCCACTGGGTATATCAGAGCAGAGCTAGGGATCCTGATTACTGGATTCATCCCTTGGTTCTTGACACTCTCTCTCAATGAGTGAACTGGGCAAGTTACAAGTCACTTAACATCAATCGTACCATTCATCTTTTAGAAAAACCAACTCACACAGGCCTGTACAGTTTAATTAATGCTTATAAAGTACTTGGAAATTCTTGTTTGAAAGAACCTTGGCCAATGCTAACCATCACATTTACAGATTTCATTTTGTTGGCAATCTGCTCCAACTTACAGAAAAAAAATGTAAAGGATCTTAAACTAACATTTTTTTTAAAGAAAAGAGAGAGGATTTTAACATAAATGCCTGCCTATTTTCTTCACAACAATTTGTTTAAGTATTATTGGCTAACATTTGTGACAAGCACACTGCTGGCTACTTTGAATATATTTAAATATCTATGCCAACAAGCACAGCTGCTGGACTCTATGCCCTTCTCCTGCTCACTCCAAGCCAAATTACTCCACAGCTATGCGAGCTGAAGCTGAAGCATAGGAAAATGCCAAGTGTGAGTGAGATTAGTGATAAACCAAAGGATCACTATAGAGATCAGTGATTATCAAGTTCCCAGTTATAATCACTTTTCTAACTCAGCCTTTATCTCATCAGTCATTCCATCTTAACTCTGCACCAACCTCCTGTGAATTGTAAGCAGCAATTCCTGTAGAATTGCTAAAGTACCAATAAAGTATCTCATTATCCTTGACAAGAGCACACTGTCAGACACTTGCAATCTGAATAAGCTTTAGAAATGACTTCTTGATAATAAAAATGAAAAAAAGAAATGACTTCTTGAGACTAAAACCTGAGACAAAGTAGCCCAGGATGCAAATATGGACCAATCCAGCTACCCTTCACCATGCTCTCCACTCCTCCTCCTAAAATCATACTCACAAATTAAATATAGACAGAGGAGGATGAGAAGGTTTATACAAGACAGTTTGCCTTTCAGCTACCAGAATGCCCAGAGATAACAATTAGAATGCAGAATTCAGTATGACAGGGTAAGGTGGGTAGGGTGTTAGATATTAGGAATTAACGAACAGAGTAAGATACATTTTGATCAATTTTAGTCATTTATCAAAACTTTTTGGACCATTTCATGGTCCAATTTTACTACACATAGAATGCATAACAAGGTATTCATTATATGTAGCTTAAAATCTAAACTCTACTTCTCTGAGATAGTTTATTTTATAACTGCATGCTTTAAAATGTCCCTGAAATCATCAATATTGCATTGTTGCTTTTCCTTAGGTTCAGCATTTAAGTGTGTGTTCTCACGTAATGTCTCCACACTTCCCCAACCACATGTTGTTTAGAACTTAGAAACAAAGAAATTTCATTTTTATAGAAATCCAACAAATTATAGAACTAGGAATCATCTCTTCATTTTTGGCTGCATTTCAGTAGAAAACATGGTGAATACATATTCTCTTAAAAAAATCAAATAACCTTTGCATCACAATGTTTATTCTATTCTTAAATAAAAAAGGATTTGAAATAATTCAATTGACACTTTACATCCAGGGATTAAGTAAATTAAGCTAATCCCTCAACACCTCAATCTTGTCTATTCTCCTAACACCCCCCTTTCCACACACAAATCAGGTAAAAATCACATCACCAAATAATTTGGCTGGGGAAAGGAGGAGAACATATTATCAAATTATCTTGGTAGTCACATACTTAAATATCTATTCTTTTTGATGTACTGATGGGTTTTTTTTTTTAAATAACAAATGTTCGTGGGTTTTTTTTTAAATTTTATTTTTATTTACTTTTAGAGAGAGGGGAAGGGAGGGAGACAGAGAGGGACAGAAACAGCAATGTATGGTTGCCTCTCACATGGCCCTGGCCCGCAACCCAGGCATGTGCCCTGACTGGGAATCGAACCGGGACCACTTGGTTCCTAGCCCGCGCTCAGTCCACTGAGCTACACCAGCCAGGGCTGTACTGATGGTTTTGACCAAATTCTTATTAAGAATGTGTCTCTCAAAAATTTTGATTCCGGAGGGTTGGGGGCGGGGCAGAGTGGAGGGGGGATAAAGGCGAAAAATTGGAAAAACTGTAATAGCATAATCAATAAAAAATACTTAAACATTTTTGATTCATACAATGATAAAGAGAAAATTAAACTTATTACTGTTAATTCTCATCATTTTCTCAAAGTTTTCTATATTTTTGCTGTTTAATTTAAACCATGACCTTACCAGGCAACGTCAGTATCTAAGTCTGTTTTTTATGGATCCAGGGACCAGAAGGCAGATGCCACTTGTTCAGAGAACACTGATCCAGAATTCTAGACTTATTTTGTTTGTGTGCCAGGGACAGATTCTACTCCAAGGCTCTATCTATGGCACACAGCCATGTGGAAGCAGAGACAGCTTAGCAGAACTGTGCTCTAAAATAGTGGATAATAAATGATTGTTAATTAGCTAGTTTCCTTTGACAGCAAGAACTGGAATAAAAAGAAAGGAGCTAGTCAATGGAACTGCTACTATTCACCAACTATCTGGTCAGAAACAGTGAGTGGAATGAAGCAAGTATGGAAAAAGTCAGGAGGGTCTATTCCTGTCTCTGCTGTAAACTAGCTGTGTTACATGAACAAGTCATTGAAATTCCCCAGGCCCTAGTTTTTTTTACCTGAAGAATGGGTTATGGTGGGGTGAGTTTGGATCAGATTATATTTTTCTGTTTAAATATCATATGAAATTGACACCCTTGTCTGTTTTACTTGTAATCGGGTATCCCCTTCCAACAGAATATAAATTTGGGCACTGCCAGTAGTAGCAGGAAAAAGATAACTGCTAAAAAAATGTAGGGACTTTTGGAATAACGACAATTGTGCAGTTATAAAATGAAATGTATAAGCAACTCATCATAGATTTCTTTAATTGCACTTTGAGATATTTAACCATGAATATGGGATGCTGAATATAGCAAACTGAAGTCAATATAGTCTGAATTACCAAGACTTCATTCTACTCAGATTAAGAAAAACTCTAAATGTTAACAGAATTTCTCACTGGGATTCAACACCCTCCACCTATATAATGTAGAAAGGTGGTACACTTTGTATACCACAGAAAATATATAAATATAGAACTGAAAGGAGGCTATTCTATTTTATTGAAACAGATGTGCAAAGACCAAAAGAGAGCCTTAAATCCCTTTTGTACAAAAGAACCTTATGTAGTAAGGTTCTTGCTACGTAATAGATACTCTGAGGGTGAAACATGAGACATTCAGTTTTCAATGCCATGACCTCCAGTCTTGCAATTTACTGCCATCTTACTTTTGCAGTTTGAAAACAGGTAAAGGCTAGCCTCAGGTTCTCAATGGGTTATAATCCAAAGTTCATTTGTGATTCAGGCATAACTCAAAATAAGTTTTTTACACACTAACTCATTATAAATAGCTATATAAATCAATTTAAAACACAGTATGTCTGTGTAAAATATTTACTAAAGGGAAAAACAAAAGAAAGTAAAGAATGAAGGAAGGAAAAGGAAAAAATATATATATAATAATAAAATTAGGGAGGAGACATGAGGAAGTGGTTTGAATAGACACTCTAGATGTAGACTAGGTTTAAATTACAACTCTGCTTCAACTAACATTATTACCTAATTTCTCTGTCTCTTAAGTTGCCTCAACTGTGAAATGAGATAACAGTTTCATCTCACCCAGTTTTTGTGATAAAAATGTAATGACATATAAAGTACTTGGCACAGTGAAAAACACAAGATAAGGGCTAACTGTATTAGTTATTATTTTTAAAATGAAATATACTGACTATAAAATCCATATATGTACATCTTGAATATCAGTGCTTGAGGAAAAAGCCTTAAATAGAGGCAGGAAAAAAGTTGGTTCCAGGAAATAATTTAAAGGAAACTACTGGATATTTTCAAAGCTTTTAAAATTTTTTATGTGTTTTAATTAGTATCTTACAGCTTCACTCTTCCCTTAGCATTAATGAATGGGTATATATATCTCTAGCATTATTTGTGTACTTAGCCACAATTAAATTTCTATTCACAACTGAAAGAGATTTACCAAAAAAAAAAAAAAAAAAAAAAAAAAAAAAAAAAAAAAAAAAAAAAAAAAAAAAAAAAAAAAAAAAAAAAAAAAAAAAAAAAAAAAAAAAAAAAAAAAAAAAAAAAAAAAAAAAAAAGCATGCAAGATCTCGAAAAGGTGGTAAAGGATTTGAAGAAAAATGAAGGCATAAACAAAAATAATCTAAAGTGAATTTTAACAGAAATGTAGATTATATAATATAGAGGAAACAGGATAGATAGGCTTGATTGTAATCCTTAACCTGCTTATCCCCTTTCTCACAGGGGTTGGGGAAAATGGTTACAGGAGATTATCTTGGGTCTGCTGGTTGCAAATTGCTGGTTCAAGATAACTTGTTCGTTGTCTGAAGTTCTTGGGGGAATACAGGGACAGACTGTCCTTAATACATAAAAAGGAGGTGCTACCAGTGTTAAGACTGTGAGGAGGTGTTTGTTACACAGTGTTAGCTGTGTATAAACATATGTGATGTTCACTATTTTTGTGTTTTCACATAGGAAAGAATCTATTAAAAAAACGCTCAAAAACCACTGAAAAAATAGAGAATACAGAAGTAAAAAACTTAGAAAAAAGCCCTGGCTGGCATAGCTCGGTGGATTGAGTGCGGGCTGGGAACCAAAGGGTCCTGGTTCGATTCCCAGTCAGGGCATATGCCTGGGTTGCAGGCCAGGTCCCCAGTGAGGGCCATGTGAGAGGCAAACATACATTGCTGTTTCTGTCCCCCTCTGTCTCCCTCCCTTCCCCTCTCTCTAAAAATAAAACAAAAAATAAAAAAAAATTGGACCTCCTGATGGCAGCGTAGGTGGTCGCACTCGCTGCCCGCACATCCAGAATGTCCGAACAATGAATGCAGTAGCAAAGAGTTAAACAACCAGAACGGACAGAATCGAACTGAAGGGAAGTCCGACACCCAGGAGGTAGGAGAAGACGAACATCCAGGCCGGTAAGCAGGGCAGAAATGGGCGGAGGAAGCAGTGCTCACGGAGGGTCTCACTCACGCCGCGAATTGCGCCGCTACTCAGGCTGCCAGTGCCTGAACAGGTCGTGGCTCCAAACAACGGGTGAATCCCGCAAGCCAGCGACGCTGCCGGAGAGAGGCCAGGGCTGAGCCAGGAGAGCTGAGTCTGGCAGAGGAGGCGGTGGGGAGCTGGGGAGAGGAGTGACGGGAGCCCTCGGTGATCGGAGGCCGCCATTGCTTCCTCCCAGACCCCGCCCCCAGAGGCAACGTCATCCAAAAAGAGACCCAGGTCGCAGGCATCTGCCAACTGACAAGTGCACCGAGATAAAAAGAATGAAAATGGCCAAAAAGGAGGACCGCAACAAATTACAAGTAATGGATGACAACATAGTCAACCTATCAGATGCGCAATTTAAAATGCTTGTAATCAAATTGTTAACAAAACTGGAAAATAGGTGGACGCAAATAGTTGAACAGATGAAGAATACGATAAGGATAATGGAGGAAGATTTACAGGGAATCAATAGGGAAAAAAAGGAGGTTGGATCTCAAACCAATGGGATGAACCAGAAGGAAGAAACAGAATTCAAAAAAATGAGGAGGGACTCAGAAACCTCAGAGACATTTATAAAAGACCGAATATCCGGATCATGGGAGTGCCAGAAGGACAAGAGGAGCAGCAAGAAATTGAATGTATTTTTGAACAGATAATGAAGGAAAACTTCCCAGATCTGGCAAAGGAAATAGGCTTCCTGGAAGTCCAAGAAGCTCAGAGAACCCCAAAGAAGCGGGACCCAAAGAGGAACACACCAAGGCACATCATAATTACATTACCCAAGGTCAAGAATAAGGAAAGAATCTTACAAGCAGCAAGAGCAAAGGAGACAGTTAC